>CAVNYN010284996.1:0-11216 GCA_963692815.1 Nyctanthes arbor-tristis | reverse complement strand
TATATTAATATACTCACATATTCATGTAACAATGTATGAGTGGTTGATTTAAAAAAAGGCTAGATCGATTTCAACCGTCCATATATATATATATATATATATATATTTTAACATACCTCACAAGATGGGTATATTAAAAGTGGATTTCTAGAAAAATGAAAATGGGAGGTAATTGAGTTGCTCAATCAGGACATCGATCACAAGGGTCTCCATAATTCTAGAGTGATGTGCAGGAGGGAAAAGTGAAGACGTAATGGACCATTTGCCTATATCTTGAGTAAACATGAAGCGATAGAAAGCAAGTAAGCAATCTTGAATTCAGAGAATTTTGACAGAATACAGATAATTCAGAGGATCGGACACCAGATGATAATCAGTCAAAATAAAACATGACGAGGATTTGATGATTACGATACTCTATTAAGTATTGAATTTCAGAAAGCCGTTTTGGAGTATTTGTCAAGTTTCTTTACTCTCATAGAGTACGTACGGAAAAAGATATATATTTTATAATGCTAGATAAATAATATTATTCTTTATAAAAATATCTTGATTTGGAAAATAGGATATACAAAACTAACTATATATCAATGTTATATATTTATTTAGACGGGAGACCAATAGCATTATTATTCTAACATGAATTGACTCAATGGTGCACGTAGATGTGTAATTAACCGCAACTGAATTGGTTGAAGCTGGAATGCCTCATTGATTGACATTTATGACATGTCTCCTTTTACATCATTAATTAGTTGTTGATTGATAGCCATAACAATAATCGTTAGGATGATAATAGAGCTTCCAAGTTGGAAGGAACCTAGCTATTCATATGTGTGTGTGTGTGTGTGACTAATAACTAAATAATTAATTGCATGCATGTACATCAATCAAACACACTACATAAATGAAATTACTTTATTCACATAACTATATTAACACACAGAATTCTTGACATCTAATTCCAACAAAAACATCTATCTATTTAAGTACTTTTAGATCAGTATAATATTTTGATATCCAACCTTCAATAACTTTAACTTCTTTGCTCCTTTGCTCGACCAACCAAATAGGATCACTTTCAGCAGGTGGACCTCTATCTAGACAATGAGACCCTGCACACATCGATCGATTAGTAGCAAGTTTAGTATATTAATTGGACTTGCATTTCAGAACTTGACGTGATTAAAGAAGGTAATGTGTTCCATGCGCGCTCTGTAGATAATACTTAGTTTATGCACACCAATGAATAAACTTATAAGGTTTGAAATCTGAGATTAAATGCAAAATCAAGGGCACACCATTAGCTGTGCAAATGGCGAGGATAGTATCTGATATATCCTCCAGCACCCTGCAATTTTACCAAACATAAAAAATTAATTATCTAATTATAAAACCGGCTAAATTATTGGTTTTAATGAATATACATATTGTAATTAATTAGTGCTGATGACTACAGAAGAACACACGTTAGAGTACTAATTATATTGTAAAGATATTAAACTACTAATAATGTGATGAATTACCCTTCACTACTGAATGGATCCTTTAAACCATTGGAGAAAATTATGTTGCCTGCAAATCGTTGCAAAATCAATTTAATATCCTGAATTTAAAAATTAAAAGAACATAAAATTAAATTAGCATTTAATTTAATCTATATAATAATACGAGATTATATATATCACGCCCTTCAAAATATAATTAATGGTGAGAATAAAAATGTCGAAATATACAGAGAGACCTACATTCCCTCCGTAATAAGTTGTAACCCAATGTGGTCGAGGTAGGAATCCATACTCATTCTTCATGGAAAACAATGAAAAAAGAAGAAGAACAAGGGGAAGAGAGTTGCAATGTGATGCCATATTAATTGATACTTTTGCATGTTTGCATGCTTACACTGCGCACGTATATATAGTGAGAGAAAAATCTTTAATTTACATCTGACTAGAATAAGTCCATTAAGGAAACACATATATGGCTAATATTGATTGTTGAATTTTTCTCTATATATATAAGATATAAAAATATATATAGAGATCTTCTTACAAATGTACTTAGCAACTGCCATATGGCAGATCATGTCTAAAATGTGGATGGTAATAAAACGGTCATAACGTATAGAAATGTTTCGAACTAACAAAACTATATTTTCGCTCTTCTAATCTATAAGATTGCACGAAGACGTTAGGGCATAAACCTAACAATAATTTATTAGGACATTAAATTAGTACTTATCCCTTGAAATTAGGAGTAAGACAACATGTAAATTGGTCACAATTACGCTCCACTACATTGATGAAAGATTAACCTTAATTAATTCAGGGGCCATATATATCTTTCATTTTTCATTTTTTAACTCATTTTTTAACCTTGATGTTAATGACAAGGTTAACAACTTTTTCTTCCTGTTAGTTGGTTTCTTTCTTTCTTTCTTTCTATATATATATATATATATATATAGATTAATTAATGCTAAAAAGGAAATATAATAATTCACTCAAATCCAATAACGATTTGTTTTATTTTGTGTATTAATTAACTAATTAAGATCCAGCCTCTATATGTGAATAAACTATATGTTTTATTTATTATTCCACCCTTGTAACGGTAGCTAACTAGTTTAAGGTCTGTGTGTGTGAAGAGGGTTTACTATACATTAGGAAAAATTATAAAGAGTGATGAAGATGAGAATTTTAGAAGTTTTGGGCAATTGTGTCTTTTATATGAGGGTAAATTTCACATATCGTCCCCAACTTTACACTTAGAATCATCTGGGTTCTTAACTTTTTTTTTAGTGCGTTGAGTCATCAATCTTTTATAAATGCACGCAAAAAGTCTCTATTGAAGGAATTCATCCAAGATTCCGTTAAGTGGTTGACAAAATTACCTTTATACCCTTATCCTCTAAATTTAAGAAAAAAGAATTTAAAAATAAAAAAATTTTAAAAAAAGGAAAAGAAAATTGAAAGGCGTTGTCTTTCACTGCCGGAATGGCAGCTCTCGACTATCGGGAATGGTAGTTTTTGCTGCCATTCCGGCAGCTCACAAAGTGGGGTGACCCCCCATGTTCCTGCCCCGGAAAATGGCAGCAAAATGGGGAGAGCTCCCTCCCATTGTGTTTTGCCATTCCCTACAGTCAAGAGCTACCGTTCCGGCAGTGAAGTTCACTATCGGACGGCAGTGAAAGACAACCCATCCTTTCAATTTTTTTTTTCTTTTTCCTTTTTCTTAAATTTTTTTGATTTTTAAATTCTTTTTTTTTTTTAAATTGAAAGGATAAGGGTATAAAGATAATTTTGTGAACCGCTTAACAGAATTTTGGATGAATTCTGTCAATAGGAACCTTTTGCGCCATTTATAAAAGGTTGAGGACCCATCGCGCTAAAAAAAGTTAGAGACTCTGGCGATTCTAAATGTAAAAGGTTGGGGACGATATATGAAATTTACACTTTATATAATTTAGTCCATTAATTACTCAGAGTTTTCGGATTAGTAATATATTTAATTATTTTCTTATTTTATTCTCTTACTTTGTTTCTAAGCTAATTAATCAATTTTTATTTAAACCCTAGAGTACTCATTGTAAATTAATTGATTTTGAATAAGAATTGAGTCTTTCGATTTGCAATCTAAAACTTGTTGCTTTGAGTGAGAGTTGAAGATTCGTTCTTCATCAAAGAGAATCTAATATAATTATAAATGGATTAAAAAATGTAAATCAAAAGTACATAGTGATCATGTGGTTCAACTATATTGCTTACTTTCCGTCACCATAGAAAGGGGAAATTTTTATTTTTATTTTTTTAATTTTTGGTTTTTTAACATCCACTACCCTTCAACTATTGCATTTTGTCTCCATTTTTTCCTGCTTTAGCATTTATATATTCTTCTTATTTCTAAGAGGAGATAATTTCTCCTAAAAGTTATATAGAAGAATTCATTATATAGAGATAATGATCTATTATGATTTCTCATGTGATGTACCACAATACATCGTATAGTACCATTAACATACTATATTACATTACATGGTATTAAATTGGAACTAAGTGTGAATGATAAATCAACTGTATATTATTTTTATTACATTTACATTTAATATATATATATGATTGAGACTAAATACATGTTAATGACCCCTCAAAAAAAGTACATACTAATGTTAAATTTTCTTATTACTGTTGTTCTTCCCTGCAACGTGCGGCCGAGAATTCAAGCTATAATAATAATAATAATATATATATATATAAGCATATTAGTATGTGGGACCTTTGTACTGTAGTTTTTCCGCCAAAACTGTATCAAGTAAGGACATTTTAACATTTTTACATGTTAAGTAGATTTTACGGTTCATTATAAATTAATATTTCTCTATTTTTTCAATTAGTTAAGAATTATGATACTTATCTATTCTTATCTTCAAATATTTTGATTGAATATTTTGTTAGATGTATCTTATCTTCTTAAATATTTTATTAGATTAATTTATATTCAATGTTTTTTAATCTTTTAATTTAAAATTTTTTTAATATACATTTCTTATCTAAGAGGTATTTCGTAATTTGTATTAAACTATTTAATTTTTAGCTTATGCATTAATTTTTAATTGTTGTTTATATGCATGCTTTTAAATCGAGTCGTTAATTATTATGTTACTTCTTTTATATGTGACAAATATAATTTAATTAATGCTTCATAATTTACAAAATTCACAGTATAGTCACAGAGAAAACTAAAATGCTTAATTTCCTGAAATATAAGAATGACAGCGGGTCGGGTCAAGATCGGGTATGCTATATCCGTTAACGTACATATCAATTTTTTTCCTCATCCCCACTTAAATCGAAAACGAGTCAGGGAATAGTTAGTACATGTAATTCATATTACTCATTTATTAGCAAATTGAAATATATTTATATATTTCTATTTTTATTTTTTGTTTATTAAATAAATAGTATTCTAAACATTAAAATTACAACTAAAATTACTGAGCTTTTTTGATAAGTTTTATTATCTTTTTACTTTTCAAACCATTAGAGTTTTTAGTAAATATTTTTTATTTTTGTCCAAAAAAAGTGTAAATGGGCTGAGTACGAGTAAAAATTATTATACCCTTCCTTGGTACATTGTTAAGTCAGGTCGATTTTTTTATCTTATCTCCAACCGAATTACGTATTTAGTCGGCTACTGCCTATTTTAATGGATCGGGTACCCATAAGTATGGAGTTTTTCGGGTCTTTTTGCAACTCCTATTAAAATTATTTAATCGCATTCCATATTGAGTAAGCATATAGTAACTATTAGTTAACAGGAAGATAATCAAAACATTATAGTTCAATATAATTAATCATACATTACTTAACATTTCATACTAATATTAGATATAGATTGATTTAATATCTTTCCGTACAACGCACGGGTCATAATCTAGTAGTAATAATAATAATGAAGTAACTTTAAAATCTTTTTCCCCGTAAAAAAAAAAAAAGGAAAAAACTCTTTTTCCTGACAATTTTTACGCGGTCGATTTTCCAATGAAAACGAAAGGGTCCACACACAAATTCCCCACTCTTTCTGCAGTTATATGTTGCATGACCAACGGCATAATCTTTTTAAAAGCTTTAATACTTCCATTTTTCAAAAATGTTTGGGATTAAATTTTATTTTATTTTTTTATATATTGTAGAAAGTGGATTTCGGAAAACAAGAAAATGGGAGGCATGCTATTGAGTTAGTCAACCATGCATTACCAACATCACAATCGGTTCCATATAATTCAACAGTAGTGTGCACAAGAAAAAAATGAACAGGTAATGGACCATTTGAGCTCTCTCTGGAGCAATCACGAAGCGACAAGAAAAGAATCTTAAATTATGAGCGAGTCTAACATAATACGAATAAGTCAAGTATGCATGTACGCCAAATGACGAGTCAAAAAAACATGATACCATTACACTCTCTATCATTATAGATGGAGAAATCTGTATTGGACTATTTATCAAATTTCTTTCAATAATTATAGAGTACAAGATATATTTTAGAAAAATTGTATCTTGATTTGTAAAGTAGGACAAAACTATTAACTATTGAGAAGAGTTGACTCAAATGATGGACGGAATTGTAATTGCTGATTTGAATTGTTAGAAAATGTCTCATTAATTATTCCACATTATACATATCGTTAATCGTCGACATTTTACATCATTAAACTAGCTATCTTATATTTTTCACCATTAGCTTAATTCTTCCATCCCGAATAAAAAGGGAAATTGTAATGTGACTAATAATATTATTACATGTGCAACAAATCAGTGACAGTACATAGTCACATTTTAATATTAACAATTGAATATCTCTGCTAATTTATCTCAACCATTTCTTCAAAGCTTATTATAAATAAAGAAAAAAAAAACTTAAAGATCAACGAATAATATATATACTTTTGAGATCCATCCATCAAAAAGTATCATTGATGAGTTATACGTAGCCTTAGGGGATATAAACGCAAGAACTTTTGTGAGGACATTAATTAATTATAGCGATGATTCATTGCATGTAAGGTCATCGATGTAGCCCAGACTATACATTTATGAAAGATCGATCATTCTAGCATGGGGGATCTTTCATTATTATTTTTTATTTTTATTTTTGAACTCCATGCTATATATAACTAAAAGATAGAGATATTGATACAAGAAAATTGTTGTAAGCTTTAATTTTGCAGTGCCAAGAGATCCACGTAATACTTAGAAATCCATCCCTCGATAATATTAACCTCTATTTCCCTTTGCGTTATCAGCCATTTGGGATCAGTTTTGTGTGGTATGAGTATGTCCAAACAATGAGACCCTGGAAATTTTCAGCGCAATTAACATAATTTATTATACAACGTAAGGGTAATTATATATTATTACAAGGTTACTCAAATAAATAGCATATATACCATTTACAGTAGATATGGCAAGAACGCTTTCCGATATGTCCTTGAGAACCCTATACGTTAATTAACAAAAGAAACGAACAATTAAACCAAATAATAATTCATAAATTAATATAAAATAGTAGGAAGAGAAAAACTAATTTCAAGCACCCTCCACTACTGTATGGATCTCTTAAACCATTGGAGAAAATTATGTTGCTCGCAAATCGTTGAAATATCAATTTAATATCCTGTAAACCACAAAAATATAATTTACTATATCGTGACTAGGTAAAACGTAAGTAATCATTAAAACTGTCAAGGAATAAATCCTATGCAAGATATTATAGAATAAATAACAAATTTAATAATTGATTCCTTTATATAATGTTTGGCATTTTAAAATGGAATTCTGCATTGTTAATAAAATCAAAACATGGTACAAGCTTAAATTTAGGATAATAATAATTAAAGCGTCGTATGTATGTATTTACGTACATGGCCTCCATAATAAGTTGTAATACAGTGAGGTCGGGGATCGACTCCATACTTGCTCTTGCAGTCTTGGGTAAATTCATGCAAACTAAAAGGCAGTGGCGGAAACATTGTATCATTCACGTCTTTTCCGATGGGTATCACCATTTCACTACAAGTCTAAGAGAACAAAAATATATAGGACGAAATTTCAATCTCCAACTATATTATTTTGTGATTATAGTTAATAGTCCCAATTTGATTTCTCTTGGTATATTATTAACTGGTCAAACTTACTTGCCATCCCCATCCAACATTTGTCTCACTTGGATAATTGTATTCATTTGTATCGTAGCATGTCTGATTCCCTTCATAACCTACAACACCGGCAAAAATCCGGTCAAGAATATCAGTTCCGGCAGGCGCTCCATCAATTCCACGGCAAACCATCGTTACCGGATATTCTGGTGGTTCATTTTACTGTGCAGCCGTTGCGTATATCGAGTCCAAATAATCCTTTAACTCAAACGTACTGTTTAATTGCCTGAAAAATATTAACCAGCAGTGGGTTAACAAATTATTCATATTTTGTGCGTGTTAAGTGCCTTTAGATAATTAGATTAATTAGTTAGCCGGTAGAATAAAAATAAAAAACGAACAAATTCGAAAGACATTATTTTTACTGGCAAGTCTTGAATCTCTTGCTGAGAATGGATAGGCCATTGCGTTTGGAAGCAACTTTGTCAATTTCAGACCATGATCTTCGAACTGTTTCATAACAACTTTTGCTCACTTCCTGAAATTAATTATTATTAATTCTCCTCATCATCATCGTCTTGAAAAAATATATATATCAAAGTTATTATTAAACTACAGAAAGTGACAGCCCCCCACCCCCCCCCCCCGCCTTTAAACCTGGAAATCCTTGGTCACAATCGAATAATATCCACTTTGTGGAGTTATATCATCAAAATAAAGGATAGGGGCTGATGAGGCTAAAGCACCAAGGGCAATGTGTGGATACTTGAGCCTAAACCATGAAGCCAACACTGCAAAACAATATTTCAATATTAATTATTAGTAATAAAATTATAAGTACAATTTAAAATTTATTTATTAATAAATCTGACTCCCTCCATATGAGCCTCCAATCACTATAACAGGAGAACCGCGAGCTTTCAACTTGTTCTTTATATATGTGTGTCAAGACCTCTGCATAATCTGCTATAGCTTGTGCTGAGTTGAAATATCCTCGAGTGGTTTCATTTTTCATGGCCTCTTCCATTGACGTTCCAAAAGGGACTGATTTCCCATAATACCGGTGCTTAACAAACACAAGAAATTCCAGAAATGAGATTTTTCACATGTATATCATGATATATATGTGTATGCGTCTATTAAAGCATATTATATATATGGTTACCTCAATGTATACTTGGAGAGCCTTGAGACGAGGGGCACTTGCACTGAGAAACCCAATAAATTTAAGGTCTTCATCCAATGGTGATTCTTCACCAAGAAATGCAAGGATTGGAGAGCTTGAATTTGCACCACCCCAATATTTGAAATTGATGACATATCTTTGTTTGAAGGTGGCATAACTTTGGGGTCCATAGTTGAAGTGATCAAGAGTTTGTGTGTAAAAATACGTTTTCAAGTCCTTCGAATTAGTGATGGAAGACGCAAACACAGTTTTGGCAGGGTTTCTTAGAGCAATCGTTGGAATTTTGTATGGAACCGCTGAAACGGAATAATTCACAAGGTACATTGGTAGAAGAATGAGAAGACGACACAGTTGAAACAAAAATGGACGATTCTTTTGAGCTAATTCCATATCTAGATGTATATAACTTGTGTTTTTCCCCTCACCTCTGTTCTGTCTGTATATTTTGGGGTGGTATATATAATAGAGAGAGTGGGGTGGTCGGACAAAATAATTGACTTCATATCTTACATTTGACGTTAGATCATTTTTATCCCTGACTTCCTTTTCATGCTAAAACGTGTTAGTAACAAAAATATGAACATCAAATTTTTAGTCCATTAAGATTACATATGATTTAACGACTATTATTTTACGTGGCAATTAGTTGTGTAAAATAATGGAGTGCTATATACACACAGAGAATGCTTGCCATCATGGTATAGTGCAAATATTGTGGACAACAAATTCATACTGGATATTTTGCGAGATGAATCTTATGCATCTATACAGATTGGTTGATTTTGAAATATCTGTCAAGTGTATTTCTTTCAATTTCTTTATAGGCGTGTTAATACCCGATACACAGCTAGCTCAAAAAAAAAAAAAAACTAATAACAACATGAACAATGTTTCAAAAAGAGAAAAAAAAAAAACATGAACAACGTTGCTCACTAAATTAACCAATTATTAGTCTATATGTGTATTTCACGTGGCACGGCATCCATTATACACTTACATGGGATATCTGGTGTCGTTAGTGTTAGAAAAATCTTGGTTTCATAATTAACTATATTATTTAATGTTAGGAATAAGTGGAAGCTTGCTAACGAGAACTTGCCTATGTAATGTTGTGTACGCAAGCATGCTTGCATATGCATAATCGATCGTGCTACAACATTTGTTTGACAATTCTAACGGTCACATGGATTTTGAGGTAATTAGTGGATCAATTGATATTATTTACAAGAACAGGATTTTTGACTTGTTCTCACAATCACTTGAGATCTGTTTAGCTTTTTCCATGAATTCACTTAAGTGTTTTGATCAAAAGAGCAACATGTTGTTTTATGTGGCACTAACTCTTTTTTATCCATGAAATGAAAAGAAATACTTAAAAATAGAATAAAAAAGGAAGTGAGTTAAATAGACCATGACATTTAAGTGGGCTTTTCATATCTTGATTAAGGGTTTGGTCGTGCTCTTCCGATCTCATATACATTTTGTGGGTTTCTCATGTGATATGTTCTGATAAACATCACATACTCGTATATGGCACCATATCATATGGTGTTAGGATAGAATTAGAATATTTGCATTCATATCTGTAAGGAACTGTGGTTCTATCCCAAAAGGTAGATCGGAAGAGCACACGTAACCTAATTTCTTATAAACATATCATTTTTCCATGTCTAGTCGATATGAGATTTGTTTGCACTTTTTTCTCAACAATATTTGTAGTTGGCTAGCACCATAACATACTAATATTTGTAATTGGCGAGCACCATAACATACTAATAATCGATATGGGTGTGCACGCTTGAAACAGTATTCGCTCAGCCACGATTCAGTGATATGCCACATCAAACCTTTTCCTATTTATGGTATCAATTTGGATAATATTTTTGTTTATTGACACAAAAAATGTGCTTAACATTGTGTGTGAACAGAGCGTGTATATATGTGTGTGTATATTGGAGTCATGAAATATGACCTTCCAGCGGTCAAATGTAACATCATACAGTTCACTATTTCGAGTTTAGTGGGTGTTGCACTTTTCTTCTTCTTCTTATTCAAAAAATATTCTTTTTCTAAAGCATAGTTTTTCTACACAAGAGTAATTATCCTGTCTTCTTGAAAATTCAAGAAATACTTTTGTTTCAACGACAAAATTAATGGGCACTCAACGACAATTAGAGACTCGGTCTCTTTGGTCAATGGCAACTCACATGTGCTTTCAAGAGCTCTCTTAAGGAAAGTGCAATTAATTAATGGGCAGAGGTTTTCTGGTCAACTAATCTTGAGGAGATCGGAAGAGCACACGTCTGCAGAGGTTTTCCGGTCATCTTCCTTCTTACTTTTGTGTTTGCCTTTTGAACTTCTAGGTTGAGAAGA
>CAVNYN010284995.1:0-45631 GCA_963692815.1 Nyctanthes arbor-tristis | reverse complement strand
AGTAATGTATAACGTGTAAGAATGTTCAAACACTGGACGTATTGATACTAGCCAAGGCGGGAGCAATCAATCAGACTCACTTTATGTGCCGAGTGGACCAATCACATGACTAAGAGCTAATAAAATCAAAGCGGCGATGGTGGGATTAGTCCACGATTTATGGCAAACTATTCTTCCAATGGGTTCAAAAGGATTAGAGCTTGCCTTGAGCAAGGAAGAATCAAAGAACATGAATCTAATTCAGGTCGGGACTAAGGATGCAAGAATTTTGGAGGTCAGGGACTAAGCCGATTGAAAACAACACTTGGAAGGCCGAAAAGAAAATAGAAAAAAAGGAATGACCATGAGGAGGATCATGCGGCCGCACAGACCGCCATAATTTTGGCAGAATTTTGTGGACGGGCGCCCTACTGTCCTGTGCGCCTGTGCTGCTCTCCTACGCGTGACATTCATCATGTTTTCGTGTGTTTCTTTAATTGCTTTTTCTTTTTGTGGTATTTCCTATTTTCCTAAGATAACTTATGTTTTCTACATGCTATATAAACACTTTTATTCCATTGTAAATGGTATTCAAGAATCTTGTGAGTTTAATATAATTGTGAGGAAAATTTCTCTCAATATCTTGTTCGAATTTGAACAATATGAACTTATCAAAGAGCGTGATTAAATCTTTGTGGCGTTCATACAGCTATCGGTTCTGAGTTTCACATCTTTGGGGGTGATTGGTTTAATATATCAATCATTTTAAAGTCGTGAATCGCGTGGGTCGTTAGGGATTCATAATCACAACTGCGTAATTAGCTTTTCTGAGTTGATCTCCAATCTCGTGTGGGTTTCTTTGGCGTAGTTCCATCGCGGGTTCGCATCAGTTGGTATCAGAGCGCCAGGCTCTAATTTTTCCCGTATATCCATCCTTTGTTTATCGTTCTAAATTCGTTTTTTATTTCAAAAAAAAAAAAATAATAAAAAATTAATCTTCATATTTTGTCATTCTACTTGCGTGATTCCTCAAGTAGAATTTAAGTTAAAAAAAAAAAATCCAAATCTTATTCTTTAAATTCACTTGTTTGTCGTACCCAATTCCTTCATTGAATTCGTAGATTATACTTGTTCCATTCTAATTTTTTTTCTCTTTTCTTGAGAATTCTCTTCAAAGTTGTATGGTGGTGTGAACTAAGCAGAGAACATTACTGCGTAGGTGAGTTTGTTTGGTTCATTTTTTTGTAACGAGAATTGAGAGGCTAGAATGGTAAAAGGTAGTGTGGATGAGACTATTATTGGGCAAGAGCCTAGTGTGAGTGAAACACGAGTTATTCAAACACGCGAGAACACTTGCACATACAATTTCACACCATGTCATAACATAATTCTATTGTTGGACAAGACAACAATGCACAAGCTGTCGAGCTGAGGGCTTTGGTTCGGGAAATGTTTGATGAGATGTCTAGGGAGTTGAGATGAGATCTACAATTGTCTATGGTAGGAATAGAGAATAGAATGGCTAGATAAGAAGTTGCTCGGGTTCCACAACAAAGAGGAAATAATAATGTGCCGCGGAGGCCATGAGTGAATATGACGGTGGAAGGCAACGAATTAGAGTTAGGTGATGGAGGAGATGAAATCAATTGGGAGAATGAGAGAGCGATGAGAGGTTATTGGGATAATCGGTGGGAGAAAGGTGAATGCAGAGAGCGGAATGGAGAAGATGACAATGTTGGGAACGTCAAAATCACAATTCTTCAATTTCAAGGTAAGAATGATCTTGAAGCTTACCTTGAATGAGAGAAAATGGTACAACTAATGTTTGATTATCAAGAATTTTCAGAGTTGAAAAAGTTGAAATTGGTAGTTATGGAATTCACCGATTATGCATTGAGTTGGTGGGATCAATTGGCTAGTAGTAGGAGACGAAATTATGAGGACCATGTAGAATCTTGGAGGGAGTTGAAAGCCAGTATGCGAAAGAGGTTTGACCCTACCCACTATTATAGGGATATTTACCAAAGGCTTCAAAATCTAACCCAAGTGTCCAAGAGTGTGGAGGATTACTACAAAGAGATAGAAGTAGCCATGGCCATGTTGAATGTGGTGGAGGACAATGAGGCTACTATGAAGCGCTTCTTGAGTGGATTAAAGCGAGAGATAGCCAATATAGTGGATCTCCAACATTATGTGGATGTAGAGGAGTTAGTCCATAAGGCTATAAAGGTGGAGAATCAATTGAAAAAGAAGGAATTCTTAAAACCATCCATTGGATCTAGTGGTATGTGGAAACCTAGGTAGGGAGATAACAATAAGGGTAATAATAAGCCCGCTTGGAGAGGAAAGAATGAGTAACCGAAAGGGAGTCAAATAATGGATAACAAGGGAGAGGCTAAAGTGGAAACTCAACCTCCTAGGAATCGAGATACTAGGTGCTTTAAGTGCCAAGGTTTTGGGTACATAGTGGTAGAGTGTCCTAATAGGCATACTATGTTAATGAGGGAGGATGGGGAAGTTGAGCCCGAAGGAGAGGAAGAGAAAGAGCCTTGTTATGATGATGAGTCTAGTGAAGATCCCGAAGCTATTGGGTTGATGCCAGTGCCGGAGACTTTAGTTTCTAGGTGAGCCCTTAACACACAAGTGAAGGTAGATGACAATGACAATGCGCCATAAAGGGAGGACATATTCCATACAAGGTGTTGGGTAAGTGGGACACCTTGTAGTATGATTATTGATGGGAGAAGTTGTACCAATGTAGCTAGTGTCTTGTTTGTGGAGAAGCTTGGGTTACCTACAATTAAACACCCTAAACTGTATAAGTTGCAATGGCTTAATGAATCAGGGGAAGTTAGAGCGAATAAGCAAGTGTTTGTGACTTTTTCCATAGGGACATATACGGATAAGGTCTTGTGTGATGTGGTTCCTATGCAAGCCATACATATTTTGCTGGGAAGACCTTGGTAGTATAATAGAAAGACGATGCATGATGGGTACAAAAACCGGTATAGTTTCAAGGTGGATGGAAAACCAGTTACACTTGCTTTTTTGACTCCACAACAAGTTTTTGCAGATCAGATGAAATTAAAAAGTGATGTTGAGGAAAAAAAGAGAAAAATAAGATAGAAAGAAAAGGAAAGTGAGACCTCAAAATTGAGTGAAAAAATGAGAGAGAAAGAAAAAGAGAGTTCAAGAGGAAAAATGAGTGGCAATGAAAAAGCAAAAGGAGAGTTGAGTGAAAAGAGTAGAGAGGGTAAGAAAAAATAGTGTTTCTTTGTAAAAAAAAAGTGAGATATCGGAAGCCCTTTTGGAAAACCAACAACTTATCTTGTTGGTGTACAAGGAGTCATGTTTTATACTTGATGATTCTAACTCTTCTTTCTCCTCTTCAGTTATTTCTCTTTTGCAAGAGTTTGATGATATTTTACCAGAGAAACTATCAAGTGGATTGCCACCAATTAGGGGAATCGAGCAACAAATTGACTTTGTTCCTGGTGCCGTGATTCCAAACCGTCCCGCTTACCGAAGCAATCCAGAAGAGACAAAGGAGTTGCAAAGACAAGTGGAGGAACTCATGAGTAAGGGTTATATTAGGAGTTGCAAAGGCAAATGGTAAAGTATCGTCATCCAATTCCTAAGCTAGATGAACTTTATGGTGCTAAGATTTTTAGCCAAATTGACTTAAAAAGTAACTATCATCAAATTCGCATGAAAGATGGAGATGAATGGAAAACGGCTTTTAAAACTAAATATGACTTGTATGAATGGTTAGTTATGCTGTTTGGTTTTACAAATACGCCTAGCACATTTATGTATTTAATGAATCATGTTTTACGTGCTTTCATTGAGAAATTTGTGGCGGTGTATTTTGATGACATTTTGATAGATCGTAAGGACTTGAACAATCATGTGAAACATCTTAGGAGCATGTTTGAGGTTCTAAGGAAAGGAAAGTTGTATGCTAACCCTGATAAAAGCCATTTTTGTTTGGAGAAAATTGTATTTCTTGATTATGTGGTGAGTACTAATGTGATAAAGGTTGATGAGGATAAAGTTAAGGCAATAAAAGATTGGCCAACCCCTAAAAGCATAACCGAAGTTAGGAGTTTTCATGGTCTTGCTAGTTTTTACGTTAGATTCGTCAAGAATTTTAGTACTCTAGCAACTCAATTAACCGAAATAATCAAGAAATCAGTGGGATTTAAATGGCGCAGTGAACAAGAGCTTGCTTTGCAAACTATAAAAGAGAAATGTTCTGCTTTTATTTTAGTTTTGCCAGATTTTTCTAGAACTTTTGAAATTGAATGTGATGCGTTGGGAATAGGTGTTAGTGCTGTTTTGATGCAGGAAATGAAGCCGATTGCATTCTTTAATGAGAAGCTCAATGGTGCAACACTTAGCTGTCCGACCTATGACAAGGAGTTGTATGCACTAGTTAGAGCTTTGGAAACATGGCAGCACTACCTGTAGCCAAAAGAGTTCGTGATCCACACCGATCATGAATCTTTGAAACACTTAAAGGGGCAAGGTAAGTTGAACAAGCATCATGTTAAGTGGATGGAATTCATTGAAACCTTTCCCTATGTGATAAAATATAAACAAGGGAAGGAGAATGTAGTAGCTGATGCTATTTCAAGAAGATACGTCCTCATTTCTACCTTAAACGCTAGGATGTTGGGATTTTTCTAGTATTTTTGTGTCTTGTGAAAAGGGGAAGGTTGACAAATTTTATAGACTAGAAAGGTATCTATTTAAGGAGAATAAATTGTGTATACCTACTAGTTCTATGAGGGAATTGTTAGTTAGGGAGACCTATGGTGGGGAATTGATGGGACACTTTAGTGTTCAAAAGACATTAGATGTACTCTAAGAACACTTTTATTGGCCTAAGATGAGACATGATGTGAAGAAGATTTGTGCAAATTGCATAACCTGTAAAAAGGCTAAGTCTAGGGTGTTACCTCAGGGGTTATACACATCGTTACCGATGCATAATGAGTTTTGGGTGGATATATCTATGGATTTTATCTTGGGATTACCTAAAACTAAAAGTGGCAAAGACTCCATATTTGTGGTTGTTGATAGGTTTAGTAAAATGGCTCACTTTATAGCTTGTCACGAAACTGATGATGCCATACATATGGTGGATCTTTTCTTTAGGGAAATAATACGGCTCCATGGAATTTCTAAGAGCATTGTTTCAGATAGAGATGTGAAGTTCCTTAGCTATTTTTGAAAGATTTTGTGGAGTAAGTTAGGAACGAAATTGTTATTTTCTACTACTTGTCACCCACAAACAGATGGATAAACCGAGGTAGTAAACAGGACTTTGACTCAGTTGTTGCGCACTATTAGCAAGAAGAATTTAAAAAGTTGGGAAGAGTGTTTGCCTTTTGTTGAATTTGCTTATAATCATATTGTTCATTCTTCTACCTCGTTATCACCTTTTGAGATTGTTTATGGATTTAATCCTTTGACTCTATTAGATTTGATTCCTTTACCTGTGGATGAAAGGACTAGTCTATATGGTAAGAGAAAGATGGAACTCGTTAAGTTGCTTCATAAGAAGGTGAAATCACAAATTGAGAAACGGAATGAACAATATGCTTCCAGGGCAAACAAAGGTAGGAAAAATGTGACATTTGAACCCGGAGATTTGGTTTGGCTTCACTTGAGGAAAGAACATTTTCCTAAGCAAAGGCACTCCAAGTTGCAACCAAGAGGAGACAGTTTCTTTCAAGTCATTGAGAAGATAAATGATAATGCATATAAATTGGATCTTCTCGGTGAGTATAATGTTTCTGCTACTTTCAATGTTAGTGATCTCATTCCCTTTGATATAGGTGATGATTCGTAGATGAATATTCCTGAAGAGGGAGGGGATGATACGAGCCAAGGTGGGAGCAATCAATTAGACCCACTTCATGTGCCCGTTGGACCAATTACAAGAGCAAGAGCTAATAAAATCAAAGCGACGATGGTGGGATTAGTCCAAGATTTATGGAAAACTATTCTTCCAATGGGTTCAAAAGGATTAGAGCTTGCCTTGAGCAAGGAAGAATCAAAGGACATGAATCTAATTCAGGTCGGGACTGAGGATGCAAGAATTTTGGAGGTTAGGGATTAATCCGATCGAAAACAATACTTGAAAGGCCGAAAAGAAAACAGAAAAAAAGGAATGACTGTACGGCCGCATAGGAGGATCTTGTGGCCGTACAGACAGCCAGAATTTTGGCAGACTTCTGTGGGCGGACACCCTGCTGTCCAGTGCGCCCACACTGCTCTCTTATGCGCAGCATTTAACATGTTTTCGTGTTTTTCTTTAATTGTTTTTTTCTTTTTTTGGTATTTCCTAGTTTCCTAAGATAACCTAGGTTTTCTACATGCTATATAAACACTTTTATTCCATTGTAAATGGCATTCAAGAATCTTGTGAGTTTAATATAATTGTGAGGAAAATTTCTCTCAATATCTTGTTCGAATTTGAGCAATTCGAACTTATCAAAGAGCGTGATTAACTCTTTGTGGCGTTCACACCGCTATCGGTTCTGGGTTCCGCATCTTCTGGGGCGATTGGTTTAATATATTAATCGTTTTCAAGTCGTGAATCACGTGGATCGTTCAGGATTCATAATCACATCTGGGTAATTAGCTTTTTTTGAGTTGATCTCCAATCTCGTGTGGGTTCCTTTGGCGTCGTTCCATCGCGGGTTCGCATCACGTATGGTGATTCAACGGCACCATGTATGTAGTATAATATCAACATATCATCACACCCCTTTAATCATATCAACAGTTGGTATTATGTAGCATTATTTGCATGGCACTAGAAATCTGGTGCCTAAATATTTTTAGTTTAAACGTGATGTGAATATAATCTCTTATGTAATAGATGGATGTATACCATAGCCTCTAGTCCACGACAGTAGAATACATAAAATTATAATCCCTCCTAGAAGAATGAGAACTACCAAATAAAGAAATCTACTAGTTTATACCTGAAGTGTCCTCATAGTCATGTTGTTCAAGCTATTTTGTTAACGTATGCTCACTAGTCGCTTTAACAAATGACTACCTTGCTTCCATTCTTCTTTGTTTTGGTATTCCAAATCTTTAGAGATATTTGTGTATCCAAATGCATCCTCTACCCAAAAAGGCCTCACAACATTTGTATAAAGAATATGACAATGTTACAAATACATCTCATATTGTGTTCATCCCACATCCACTCTATTAAACTACTTATGTATTGCGATTTATAAACAATTCAATAGGGCGGATGTTTAACATTATCCTATCATCTCTTCTTATCATTATTGTATTCATTCCGATCTCAGAGATAAAGAGACGTGAAGGCTCCTTCCCCGGCCCCCGAGTGGCACCCGCCGCCTCACTTGGTGGTAGGTCCAACCGTCTCTCTTGCCGGGAACTTTCCACCACAGGCGAGGTAGCAAAATTTGAGAAATGAGTTTCTACTTGATTTGATGTGTTTTCGCACTTAATGATCCAAAGAATTTCACTTCCTTGATCTTTGTTGACATGTCTTTTTTGGAGACACATCTAAGCCCCAAGTGGTACCAGAGATCATCCCAAAAACCATAAGGCCCTTTGAGGCCAAGGTTGAGGGATTCATCCCTGGGGGGCGCGTTTCCCTCTAGAGAATTCATAAAACCTTGAGGGGGCCACCCACTATGAGCTTGGCCCCAAAGAGGACAAAACCGTCTAACATGACGTGTCTCCCAAAAAAGACAAGTCAACAATCTTCAATAACTCAATTATTCTAATTCTTATTTGGATCTTGCCTTGATTGAGTCACATATTGCGCATTTTCTTTCAAATCCAAAGAACCAATTAGTAAGCTAGCCTGGTGTCCCCTGCTATATAAGATGAACCCGTTAATATCCTCTGCACTATTTCAAGTGACCCATAATCATATAATATATAATACAACAGTTTTTAATTGGATTTGGATTCCCAATTGCAATTTTCCCGCTCTTTTGCTGATATCATTATGATGTTGCACAATAATTTAGATTTTCAAAATTTCCTTTACAGAGCCTTGATAACATCGAAACCAAAATTTATTTCACAATAACTTAGAAACCTATTTCAAAATAACTTATATTATAAATGAAAATTTAGTTCAGAATAACTTAGACCAAATCAAATGATTTATTTATTCTTCTTTTTTGTACAATAAAAATTCATTTATTTGCGTGACGACAATAACTAAATACACGTAATGTAATTCTGTTATAATAATATATGGCTAAAATTTATTTTTTTGACATCTATGATCTAACTTGAAAATCTCTGTGACTATTTTTTAATCTTTGTTTCTATGTCATTTATGTTACAACGATTAGGTTGTAGAGGATGCAAATAATTTATTTTTTAGTCTTTTTTTCTATAGATGTGAAACCTTTAAAATATCGAATGAATTTATGTTATTATTTCATTTGATTTAATTATTATTGTGACTATTTATTGTTTTTTGCAATTAACGTAATGAATTTTTTTATATGAAACATTGAGAATTTATCTCCTCGTACAACGTACGTGTTGAATACTAATTGATCGATATTTTTATTTGACGAAGATAATAATGAATTTTAGCGAAAATTTTGTGAACAAATAGACAAGAAATCCACAAGAAGAAAATGAACTACAAAAAAAAATTGATCTCTCAATTGCGATTATCTGATTTTATTTTACTTTTTAGGATGTCCCACATATATGGTCATCTTTATATTAAAAAGTCTAGCTTGCATTTCTTTATAAATATATCCCTATTTGACATTTTAATTATAATTATCAATTTTGAATTTTTCTCATAGAAATGATGCATTGACAGAGTGATTTCTCATGAGTATGAAAATTTTTATCTAAACAGGTATCGAGTGAATACGAGTATGTAAACGCCTGATACATATTATTAGACTGTTAACCAATAATATTAAATAAGTTAAATGATTTAAAAGTGAAATATAGCAAAGCATTTGTGACATCCCAATTTTTTTGTTAAACTTTCGTTTCATATAAAAGAGTGAAATATGAGAATCCAATTAAATATGAACATGGTTAAAGTGTTTGAGTGGAAAAAAAAGAAAAGAAAATGCAAAGAACCAAATTGAGTCCAGAGTTCTCGTGCAACTTGGACCCAATTGGCATCATTTATAATATAAATATATATATATATATATTTATATATATGTCTATTATACAAAGAACACAAAAGACAAATAAGGAAAGAAAAGAAAAAGAAAGCAAAGGCAGTGACTCTCTGCCTTATTTCCTGCGACTTAAAAAAAAAAAAAAAGAGGTGGACAGTGAAGTTAGCCATGAACTTTGGAAGCGGGCTCTTAATTAATTTGGGTTTTCGACCTTGGTTTGATATAGAGAGGTAAGTGGAGTATAATTTACATTATACTTAATTGGGATTTTGATGTATATGTATGTATTTATGGTTTGATGTGATGAATTTTAAAAGGGGGGATGACTAGTTTATGCGTATAAATTACATGTAGTTAAATTTCTTGAAGTATATACTTGGCAAGAGACTTTAGGGTTTAAAGATATTGAGGTTAATTTAAGAATTTTTAGGGTTGAGTGGTTGATTATAAATTGGTTTAATGTGTTAAAATGGTGTGAGATTATCTTGGACATGACAAGAGAAGCATACAAGGGTTAGAGTAGAATTATGTAGAATTAGTATATGAGATTATTGATTAAGAAGGAATCATTAAAGCCGATATTTTGAAATAAATATTTTGGGACTTTAAAAATGAAGTTTATAGCATTTTGTTAAACTAAATGAAGCTTTTGGATTAATTTCAAGATGAAAATCCTGGTTTTAATACAAAGGAAAGTATAAGAGGTTAACATGGGTATTCTTGGAAGCCAAATATGTGTATATTGTATGAATTTAATAAAATGCCTCAAGGTTTGGAATTAGTAGTCACATGTTCTGCCCCTCGATTTTGGAGGGTCATAAATGATAGTACATATTGTATTTTAATACGAGATAAGTTGGAAAATGACCTTCTATGAGTTGTCTATTATCCAAAATTGAAATGACATCATTTGAAGCCTGACAGGAGTTTTTATGACAAGTTTTGTAAAAATAGACAGTGTTCACCCGAGGACAGCTTTCTGGGAGGTGAAGAAATATTTTGGGTATGGTCAACGTAGTTTTCTTGAGCCCAATTTCATATATAATGAACTTATATAAGTTTTCTATATTCTAGGAGAATTTCATAAGCATACGACACCATCCTTGATTTTTAAAGGGTTTTAAATGGGCATTGCCAAACAGGAAAATTTAACAATCCTTAGTTGAAAGGTTGAAATTTTGCGTATAAGTTGGTGTTATGATTTTATAGTATAATATCATGGTAATTGAGGAATTTGGTAAGGTTGAGAATAAATACAAGTAACGAAAAACTTAATGTTTAATAGCAAATGTGGAAAGTTTGTTAAAAGCCAAGAATTAATGTTTAAAGGTAAAGAGTTAGTGTTGTTATTTTAATGGATAATTGAGATTTTAATACTTAATATTATTACAATTTCTAAGATGTAATAGAATCTAGAATAATGATATAAGAGGGATAACCATATGTCTAATTTAAGGATGAAAAAGTCTTGAGAATTTAATCAAATAGAAAATATGTAATCCAAAGAGAACTTCATGGTGATAAAATTAGTTGGATTAGAAAATCTTTAACTAACAAATAAACTAGGAAGTGTATAAATATGATTGATAAAGAGAAGCAAAAGAATCAAGTTATGTGTGATTTGTGGAATAGAAGAAGTTTGTTATAAAGGAATTGAATGTTAAATAGAATTTTTATATAATGTTACAGGAAATGTTAAGGCAAGTGAAACACGAAAGGATGTTACTTGTCGGTGAGTGGAGATTCTTCTCTTCTTTTCTTTCTAAATGAAAATGTATAGTATGCTTTGATTTCACAGAAATTCGTAATGTTTTATGATGAATGTATTTCCATGAAATTTCACAAAAGCTGATATTTCTTAGAAAAATTCATGTGAATATTTGTATGAAATGATGCTTCATGATTTTAAAGAAATGTTTGAGTTGAAACATGATTTGTGATGTATGAAAACCCCCCAATTTGTATCATATGTTTATAATCATGCCGCATACGGGCGAAGGGGCCTTTATGGTTTAAACTGACCAAATGATATACCGCCTATAGGTGAAGGGGCCTATGACTCAAGCTGACCAAATGAATGCCGCCCAGGCGAAGGGGCCTATGTACTAGCTATGACTCAAGTTGTTTAATTGTGCCGCCTAAGGCGAAGGGGTCATAAGGTGCCTATGACCCAAGCTGACGTCTATGCGCGTATGACTTGTTATAATGATCATGAGACGTTGGATACTCTTTGGGGAAAATTTTATGATGATCTTGATATGAAATGATCTTTATGATGTTTTCTAGCGGATTTCACGCTGATAGTTGAATGAATGATATTCATGATATTTTCTAATGAATTCTATGGTAATTATGAAGTGAAATCATGATCATGGTGTTTTCCAACATGTGATGATTCCAGAAAGGTTTATGTTATGCTAGATTTATATTTAAAGTCATGAAATTCCCAAATGAGTTTGAACATTTTGTTCAAGATGTTGCAAGAGTTACATTTCAACTTTCGAAAGCATGTTTATTTATTTAAAACTCCACTTACTGGGCTAGTTAGCTCATGCGTTTTCTAAATGATTTTCTCAGCATGTGGCAATTGGAGTTTGGGCAACACATCAGGATCGAGCATGTTATTTCACGAATTAAGTCACCACATAATGAAACGAAGTTGTTATAGGGTTTGTCTTATTATGATTTATATACTTGGACATGTTAAGTCTATTAGCATGCATTGAGGTATCTGTTGTGAGTTTTACTTGGTTTTAAAATATTTATTCACAAGTGAAGTGTTATAAATAGAAAAGTCGTGATTCTTCTGTTGTGAGGTGTTGGTAGGCTTGATCTATAAAGTGATATTGCTTATAATGAGAAATTATTATTTGTGAGATGTTGATGTGTTGGCGTTGGAAAATTATTATATTGTGAAGTATATTTAAGTTGATGTTGGGTATTATCCATGTTGATTTGTTTATAAAGTAGACCGACGCTCTTCCGATCGAAATTTTTCTAGAATAAGTTGTATATTCATGAGTCTCGACGGTAAATTCTAGATTCTAGTTAGAATTTATCGTCGGCGTACGTTACACTTCTAGTAAGTTAGAAGTACTAGAAGTGGGACGTGTCAGCATTAATTGAGTACATAAACAGGCAACTATTAATATAATATTAATAAAACATTAATTTAATGAGTCAAATACTAAATTAAAAATGTATATTTATTATTTTTACTATGCAAATCTGATAATGTGCATTTGTCTAATATTTTATTATTTATTATTATTGAACTTTTTTTAAAATTAGTCTTCTGTATAACACATGAGTGAGAGACTAAACTTATAGTTGTAATAGTTGATTGTGATATGATTATTTATAGCGATAAAAATAGGACCAGTTAGCTATACTCTGGACCCGCCACATGAGTTTTGAAGTCACCCAGACCCGTCCAAACTTGAAAATTAATATGACAGGTCAAGACAAGTCGAGTCATGAGACGGATTGAAACGCCACTATGACCCACAAAAAGACTCATGAAATTTTTTCCCCTTTCAATTAATGTCATGTGCAACGTATTATTAATTGATGAACGTAGAATAAAATAAAACCTTTATTTAGAATTTTAAATTTCCCAACATTAATTAATATAATAACATGATTTTTTCAATTCGACAGAAAAATCCTTTTAAAAAAATAATATAATAAAAAAATAAAAATAAACCACAGATTTAATAGTCGATTAGTCAAATTGTCATCTCTAATAATTTCTACACATTTTTCTAAATAAATTTATTAAAAACAAAAAAAAACCTGGTGGGTCACGTGTTTAAGGTGTGGGTCCAACTTGACTCGCACCTGCCCTGGACTCACGGTGGGTCAGATAATGTTACTTCATACCCCTTCTTTTACCCCGATTAGGCATGACGGGTCAATCATATTAGAGGTATGTCTCCACAGGTTTATAAATTGATGGGTCAAATTGTCATTTCTAATTATTTGACTGCTAATTATTATAAATTTATATATGTTGGACGTGTGAATTTGCACGACGAGTTTGGAGGATGCCAGAATTATGAACTCAGGCATTTTACTACGAATATTTCATGGTAAATTATAATTCGCATATCAATTCATAATTTTATATAATACAACTGATATATTATACTTTATTTATAAAATGATGTCTACACTCATACGTTAATTTTAATATAAATGTACATTACAACTTTACCCATGACACGCACATGTAAAAAAAATCTAATTGAAAATAGAATCAAAGAAAACTGAAAACCAAACGAGAACATCAAAGGCATGACGAGATGATGGTCGAAATTAAAAAAAAAAAAAAAAGGCATCTTCTTTCGACTTTCATCCTTTCCACCCTTTCGTAATTAAAAAAAAAAAAAAAAGGTTGGTAGAAAACGTGTTACAGAAAAATGAAAAAGACATGTAAACTTTGTCGCATACATTCCAAAGGACACGAGTCAATATAGGTTCACAGACGCTTTTCTTGGACTAATAGCAATTAGCATGAGGAAAAAAAAAAAAAAAAGGCGTTCCATTCTCCAATAAAATTCTTTGCTACCATAGCCCCTCCAACTGAATCAAGAATCCATTCCCTATTCAATCAAGGCTTAATTTTTATGTTTGACCTAAATGAAGAAAACAACGTCTATTCATTTCTAAATGAGTACCATGTTTCGACTATTTCCAACCAAAAGAAAAAAGGATCTCTTCCTTGACTATTCATGTTTCTTTCTCGTCTCCTCGAGTTAGCCATCATAAATGGGAGACATCATAAATACTGCTCTTGTCATCACCACCTTTTTGAATGACAAGTCAGATATGGTCTTTCATTCTGGACTTGATAATAACTTCCACCTGAGCCCACCAAAACAAAGTTAAAGGTCCTAAAAAATGCTGGTGCTACGATTAACTACATAATAGTCGACTTTAGTATACACGATAGCCTCAACCAATATTGCATGTCCTCTAGGTAAAGGTCTTCCATTTAAAAAAGAAAAGTTCACAGTTTCCTTTCGGTGGGAGTAGAAAGCACTATCCCTTTTTTGTCCTTTTTTGAAAGATAGTAAGCACTATCTTATTTTCTATGATATATAGGAGGAAAAACAGTATATTTACATTAAAGTCATGTTTGTTAAACACTTGAAATCAAGATTAATTGTTTCTCAATTTCCAACCAACATGGCTGCCCCCCAAAAGAACAAAGAGAATAATAGTGCAGTCCACTTACTCGTATAAATCAATATTCAAAATGAGGAACTAGCTCGTTAACACCTAAGAAAAGTGGGCCACAGTTTCCATTAAGCTTTAAATAGCCTGCACCAGCAGATATGCATGAATTATAATAAGCTTATGAAGTTTTATCATTGATATTCAGTAAAGTAGAAGCATAGGAAATGGTACCTCAGACCAGAATGCTGCTTCATCTAATAACAGCATCCATAATCTCAGTACTCTTCCAATCACATGAAGCTGCAGCTGCCTCCTGGGCTTTGGATGGTTGCCAAGAAAATTGTGGAGCGGTATTAATTCCTTATCCGTTTGGCATAAAGAAGGGCTGCTACCTTGGTGTCCAATTTGAGATCAAATGCAATGAATCATCAGGTTCTGCCTCTCTAGTTCACTCCAAAATGAAGATAGATCACATCTCCATAACAGATCACCATATTCGGGTTAGGGATTTCCCAGTTTTAAATATGACTTTCAATCGATCATCAGGAGACATTTTGAGAATACATCCTACTCCAGAATATAATTTCAGACGTTTCAGTTTATCCCACACAAGAAATAAGTTTGTTGTGATGGGATGTGATTTGTATGTCTACGTTGTCCACGAGGAAACTAAAGAGCTCCTCACAGGATGTGGATCTCTATGCAGCCGTACTGACATAACCAATTCTACGTCACCTTGTTCGGGCCTTGGTTGCTGCCAGTCAAGTTTACCAAGAGATTTATCCATTTTCACACTCTGGGTTAATAGAATAAATACCTTGAAACAGTCCTGGCCAACAAATCCATGTGGTCTTTTCTTTTTTGTAGCCAAAGAATTCGAGATTGACCAGCTGCATAATTTCACTGATTGTAACAAACGGTACTTTGTCCCGGTAGTCTTTAACTGGACGGTTGGAAACACCAGCTGCAGCACTGCAAAGAAGATCAATGACTATCGATGTGGGCAGAATAGTAATTGCTATGACAATGATGGAGAATGGGGATATAGATGCATATGCAATCCAGGTTACGAAGGAAACCCTTACCTCCCCAAGGGATGTGAAGGTAATTTCTTTCTTACATGACTTGTCTATTCCTTGCATAAATTCCAAACGTTGTTCCACTTAAAATTGTTTAGATGCGATAATGGGATAGTGTTGGAAGTTGAAGCCTGATATCAGATTATTGTTTCCTGAAGAGATATCTATGCTATCCACTATAATCAGGTGCTAACAACAAATTGATCCATCATTTATGTCACTAGAATGTATAAACTAAGTTATATGGATATGCACCAAAAGATGAGGATGGCACCAACATAAAATGAGCAGAGTCGGTTATTTGGAACAAATTTATCCCAAAGTACTTCAGCTCTCCTTCCCACTAGGATATGATTTCCAGACAAAAGTAAGATGATCATTCTGACACATATATTTTAATTTGAGCTTTGCAGATATTGATGAATGTCTAGACCCGCTAAAAAATAATTGCCATGAGAAAGGCCGCTGCATTAACACACCAGGAAGCTACTATTGCCAGAAAGGTCAAAGGCAATTGGCACTGTTCATTCCATTGGGTATATCCTTCTCCAGCTTGTCTTCATTCATTCATTTATTTTTTTCGAATTCAGCTAATGCTAGTCATGCAAACAGGAATTGGCCTTGCTGCTGGCCTTCTAATTCTTGCAGCTATTAGTATCTGGCTCTTCCGCAAATTTAAAGAAATGAACGAAAGGAAAGTTAAGCAGAATCACTTCAAGAGAAATGGTGGTTTACTTACTCAACAACAGATGTCTTCAAGTACAGGAAACGTGTTTCCTGAAACAAAACTCTTTGCTATCGAAGAGTTGGAGAAGGCAACAAACAAATTCAACAGAAGTCGTATTATTGGCAACGGAGGACTTGGTACAGTCTACAAAGGAATGCTGTCAGATGGGAGCATAGTTGCTGTGAAGAAGTCCAACATAATTGCTGAGAGCCAAGTAGGTCAGTTCATAAATGAAGTTTCTATTCTATCCCACATAAACCACAGGCACATAGTGAAACTGTTAGGTTGCTGTTTGGAGGCTGAAGTTCCATTACTAGTATATGAATATGTGTCCAACGGCACTCTCTCTCACCATCTCCATGATGAGCACAACATCTCAACAATTTCTTGGGAGAAGCGTCTACGAATTGCTGCAGAAATTGCAGGAGCCCTTTCTTACTTGCATTCATGTGCTTCAACGGCCATTATTCACAGAGACATAAAGTCAAGCAACATACTGTTGGATGAGAATTATAGGGCCGTAGTATCTGACTTTGGACTCTCAAGGTCAGTACCCATTGATAAGACTCACTTAACAACACTGGTAGGGGGCACATTTGGTTACTTGGATCCAGAATACTTTCAAACAGGGCAACTAAATGACAAGAGTGATGTTTATGCATTCGGGGTTGTTCTTGCTGAACTCCTAACTGGAGAAAAAGCCATCTCGTCCAATAACAGCAGTGAAGGTCTAGCTATCCGCTTCCGATCAGCAGTGCTAGAGAACAGTTTGTATGGGATTCTACAGAACCTAGTGGCAAAAGAAGGTCACAGAGACGAAATTTTTGCAGTTGCCAGACTTGCCAAGAAATGCCTAGCACTAAAGGCGAGAAACAGACCAATCATGAAAGAAGTGGCGTCCGAGCTCGAACAGCTCAGAAGAACAAGAGAGCAATCAACCCATGAAGAAACTCTTCAAGACAAGTACTACGCAATATGTGAAAGCTCCTGTAGTTGCGACGATGAAATTGTGGAAGAGGACGATCAACTACTGATCTTCACTAACTAGCTTCACATGGACGTTAAACCTGTCTTCTATATTAATAAATTCCCTTTTGTATATCAACTAGGGCTGTAAGGCATCGCATTCAACTCACTGTAAAAAGAAAATACTTATTGAGTAGCATTTTATTTCTTCTTTAAATTTCAGAGGGGAACGAAGTGACTATCATTCACTGTTGGGGATACAACCTTGCAAGCAGTCACAATAATATATTAGTTACAATATAAACTTGGCCAAAAATATAAAGGAAGAAACAAAGCAATAAAGGAGATATAGTCTTCTTCTCTAATTGCCGGCCGGAGATGGTGGAATCGTGTTGGATGATCAGGGCTCAGATCCAAGTGTCAATGGTCTCCAACTAAGTCCTCTAAGTCAACCAAGAACAACCCAATAAACCCTACAACTTCCTCTTTGATGGCAACACAAAAACACCCACACAAAGCCACAATTATCACAAAGAAAAAGGCAAAGCAAACAAGTCTTGGTTGGCAGGCTCAAAGGTTCTCGTTTTTCAGCCTCAAAAATTAGTCTCGGTGGTCAGCATGAAAATGGAACAAAATCATTATAAAAGAAAAAATCAGCCAAGATGAAAAGGTAAGAAATAATTAGCAAAAGACTTTCCATGCATGAGCCAAAATCCAACGCCTAACAAAGGTAAAAATCACTCTCTTGTATAGTTACCAAGCAAAGGAAATGAGGTGTGTTTGGGTGGGCTTATGAGCAACTATGTTGACCACGTTACTACGAAATAAGCCACTTAGACACACTTAGTTCGACACGCTTAGGGTGACACAATTGATACTTTTAATATTTTCCAATTCATTCATCGTCTTTCGCTTATAAATTTAATCCTAATCCGACAAAAACATCATAGCCCCGAGTTTATTAGGTAGCACAACCTAACATTCACAAATCACAAAATTGAACAAATATAAAGAATTAGTTGACTGATACTAACAATAAACAAAGTTAAAACATTATGTCACCCTTTAATCGTCTCTGCGTCTCGCGCTTTCCGATCAAATCCCTGTCCCCATCGCTGCTACCTTCATTTCCATCTTAAGATTGATCGCTGTGTTCCCAATTCCCATGCAACTCAAAATGCTCTGATTTTTCTGTACATCAGCGTTAAAGATTGACGATATGAATTTGTTTATTGCATATTTGATAATTAAATACTCATATCAACAATCTCAATTGTATCAGTATAGTTGCAGATATGAAGAGACGATTAGCAATGAACAATTTCTATTACAGAGTGGACTCAATTTTACCAATCGATTTTACCGGATGCCTATATATACACCTTACATTTTAATTACATAAAAGTCCTTAATCTTGTTTTGCTTTCGTATCTCGGTCCCAATAGAATAAAGATTTCTTTTCAATAAGTCTATTATAAGTAGGGCCGCACGGGTTGGCAACAAGGCGGGAAATACCCGACTCCCATGCGGAACCACTCCAAATGGGGCTAGAATTCCCTTAATTGGGGATTGGGGTGGTGATGGGCATGAAAAGATAAAAATCAACTGCAAGTTGGGAAGGGGATCGCAGTCCCTACTCTATCTCCGACTTATCTCTGCCCATTTATTTTTTAATTTATTTAACAACAAGATGTTTATTTAACCAACAATACAATACTATGGTGTGATCAATGAATTTGATTAGTTGTACTTTCATTGTTAGAGTATTTTTGGAAATGTAATGCTTGTGTAATCATTTGAATTTCTGTAACAGTTTCAATGCACAATAATATTTGTATCTAAGAGTGTTTTATCCGCTACAATTAAAATAAAAAAAAAACTTTAACATCATTAAAAATGTAACAATAAAGTTAAACGAATTGAGAATTAAATAAGAAGAATCATCCCGACCTGCCTATCTCTACCTTGACCCCGGTTAATTGGCACTGGAACAGGGACATGGATGAAGATTTCGAGGTGGTTAGGAGCAAGGATGGAGGTCCATGACCCGTACCCACCTGATCTAGGGTGTGTAAGCTAACATGAATGCCATCAGACCACATGGGTCTTGGCCATATGTTGTCATTTCTAGAAATACATATTGATAAAATTTGCTTGCTTACCTTATTTACTTATATTTTAATTTAAACATTACAAATTACAAATAGATTGTAAGGGAAGAAAATCAAACACTTAATTGATAGTGTGGAAAGCTCACTTAAATACTATTAGATTACATGAATCTTGAAATAGGATAAGCATAAAATAATAAAATCTATTATTCTATTATTATAACCTAAATCAAGAGTAGCGGTACCTACAGCACCGCAATTTTCCCGCCTTTCTTCCAGGGTGTCTATAGCTATCGCACTCTTGCGGTTAATTTATTTGTACCGCATTTATTTAAGGTAGCATATTATCTATATATAGATAACTGTCTCTATTTTTTCATTTACTTAAAATACCATAAAAAATGTATAAGTAATTTTCTCTAATTTCAGTATCTTCTCTTTGACTCACACAGATTTGGAGCTACAGTTTCTAGAATTCAACTGTAATCTGGTTTCTTCACATAATTGATTCTATTCGCTGCATTATTTTGTACATCTGACTTAGGTAAATTTCAATCTATTCAGATCAATTTCACAGAGTCTTATGGGCAACTATTTTTCGATTTTGCAACAGCTAAGGAATCATGCCTTACTTACACTCCTATTGCCAAACGAATTTCAATCCCTAATCGGTTGCTCTGTGCTATATCTATTATGATTGCATTGATATGGCAATTTACGGGTGTGTATATATATACATGTGTGTGTATATATATATACATATAAAAGTTCTATTTTGCATTTCTGTCCATCTTCTTACACTTGATTACCCAAGACGTTCTTACTTCTGGTAACTTCTGTCTTCATATTTGTTCTCTTTCTCTAGTCACACCAAACCTTTTGCCAATTGACGCCCGTAACAATGCTCTAGAATATCAATAAGAAATGTGTCCATTGGCACATTAATGTAATATGATGTTTTCATTATTAATGGGATTTTTCGCCATCTGATTATTCGCATGCAGACTTCTCTATCATTTCTTCTATTTCTTAATCTAATTTCATTTTCATTGGCCAGATCGGATAAGAAATATCCAGAGGCAAAACAGCTAGTGGAGGGATGATGCTTTTAGCACCATCTTCTGCGAATATTTAATCCCATTGTTTTTGCTTGGGCCTTAATTCTTAATCCCATTGTTTTTGCTTGGGCCTTAATTCACTATTAAGAGCTTTTTTCCAAATCAGTTACATTTGTTGATGGTAGTATAAAACTTTTTGTTCCGAATCAATCTTAATTGATTTTTTTAATGCCAAACATTTTAATGATAACCAATGACAGATTATTGTTGTTTTTCCTTTAGGTTTTTACAGAATGTTGCCATTTCCGAGGAGATACAAGGTTCAACAATGAGAGAACTAATGGAGGTCGGACCAATGCCTTCAGCAATATTAATTTTGTAAGGTTCGGGATGTTGATTTTTTTACTTTAGCTATGTTTTGGTTGGTGTTAATAATGCCTTTCAGATCAACTTTTTCAAATGCATGGGAGAAGTGTATATCTTATTATGTTTTAGTAATGAATTTTAATTAATATGAGAAGCTATATATTTGGATTGTTGAAACTCATATTGCTATGTATATACATTTTTTTTTTTTTTTTGGGTCAAGGGAGGGAAGTGGGAGAATTGTCTTAGATTTTTTTAGTGGAGAGATGAGGGAAAAAGTAGTGATAATGGGTGTTTCTACAGAGGGTAAAGGATGACTGGTATCTGCTTGCATTGTTCAATCTCGGTTGGCTTGCTATAAGATAATTTATCTACGCTATTTTGGTTAGTTTAGTTATGGACATCTCTATCATGAATTAAATGCTTATTAATTACAATTGATTGATGTAAGTTGTAATATAGGCTTAATTCTTTTCATACATGTCATTGATACGAGTAATTGGTTTATTAGCCTCTGCTTAGTTATTTTGTTTCTATAAACTTATTACAAATTCAGAATCATCCCACATGACTGTGCAATGACCACCCTTCTTCCATGTCCAATGTTGTGATAGGTGTTCGATATGCTGGCACAACGTAAAGGCTTTTGGAAAGTGGTGAGTAAGGTTTGCACATATGGGATTATCCACTTTGGTGATTATTCGGATTGGGCAGGTTCTTTAAAATACTAATGAGTGATCCTATTCTTTGATGTGATAGATCCAACAATATATAGGTGAAGAATAACTCATTAATATTTAGTTTGTGGTGTTGTGAAGAAGCATGCAAAAAACTGTAGATGCATTCAAGGTAAATTTCGTACACAGTCATATATTTTTAGGTATTTTGAATTGAATATAGATTGTAAAGTATATCCGTTATAAAATCTTGAATTCTTTCTTCTATGTTTTTAATAATTTATTCACATCAAAATGAATTTCTTCTCTAGGATTTCAAGTCCACTCGCTTGGAGGCGGAATGGGTTTTCGACTAACATCAATTTTATTTATTTATTTATTTATTCATGGATTGATTGCTAGTGGTTATTGGAGAATATCAAGATAAATGATCTTACAACAAAATCATTTTCAAATTCTAATTGCAATTCCCTTTAATCACAGGCAGAGTTGCTCAGAATTGAAGTTTCTAAGTTGCCTCAGTTAGACCTTTAAAAACTCAACGTAATATGCATAAATCCATGGCAACGTTTGATTCTGCATAATTTTGTCTTTATAAGTTGGAATTTCATGTGTTATTACATTACATGTATTTTCTTCCCTTAATGATTATGTAAATTTTGTTTTGGATGAAGGTTATAGCTTATCAGAGTGTGGTTGGGACGTTGAGTTTATTGGTGGATTTCATTTCATAGATTTCGTTTCATGTGAAAAATCAATTTATGAAAAACATTTCACTGAAATTGAGGACGAGAGGACGAGTCACTATTGATTTACAAAATCCATTTTGGATGTTCAATTTAAGAACGGCATTTATGATTCTATATATTAAAAATAGTTAATTTTATAGATCAGTTTACTCCCATTATAAAATTATTTATCTACTATTTGTTATTGCAAATTCAATGTGATTCACTTTTCATGATTTATATTTTCTGTAAACATTGTTTTTTATTATATTCCTCAATCTATACCTTTATTCTATAGTAGGTTCTTAATACAATGTTTCAAGATATCTATGTTAAATCAAAGAAAAAAAATTCTAATTAAAGGATGTAGCTAATTTGCTTATCGACAATTTTAATGAAATTTGGGTCTACTCCGAAATCCAAAAATATTTTTGTTGACTACGCTAAAATATTTGTGTCTCTAACATTGGTTCAATTTTTAAATTTCAATCTATGATTATTGTTACCTCAATTTAAAAATATATACAATAACAATAAAATACCCAATAGCATTTATTGTATAGTCTGGAAATAATTTCAATCCATTTTTATCACAATTTGTAGATAAGATGTAATTTTGGTAGTAGTCCCAAAGTTAGATGCTACAATTGTAATTTCCCGATATTCCTATTATTTGAGACCTATCTACCAGCCGTGTTGAACCAAATTAATCTAACACTACGTGGAAGCACAGTTTTCTTGGTGTTTCGAATGGTTTGCCGTTTACCATTTTTTACCCGTGCATCGCACGGGTATTAAACTAGTAAGCATAAATTCAACACCACTAGTGCTTAGCACAGAAAAAAATCTGGTACTTAGATTCAGTACTCCACCCATTAACTTTTTAACACATATCATTTCATTAGCCCACCTTTAACCCCTCCAAACTTTGACTAACGGAGTCAACCATCTTCCATTTCCCAACTAATTTTCCTTTTCTTGCTTTCTACAACTGATTCTTTTCCCCTTTTTTTTAAGCGAATTTTCGTCGATTTGTTATAATTAACATCAATTTCCTTTATTTTCTTTCCTTTAGTCGTGCCTAGATATTCACATGTTACGTGATTGTATCTATTAAAATATTCTTTTTTTCGACTAACTCAAATCGTGACAAGAAATGTGGTTTGAGCATTTACCCGTTTATAGCAACTTAAATAATGACAAGAAAAACCATTTTGACTGCGGTGATTCGTTGAATTCAAAAAAATGGACCAAAGTGTATATCGTTGTACAAAAATAAATTCACGTGAACTAATATTTAATAGACCAAAATGTGTACTGTCACACAAAATAAATTCACGTGGAAATCCTTCCCACAAAATGGATCCATTTAAGGCTTTTCATGTTAAATTATTGTGTGACGATATTCGTTTTGGTCCATTAATCATTAGTTCACGTGAATTTATTTTTGTATGACGATATACACTTTGGTCCATTTTATTAAATTCAACTAATCACCGCAATCAAAATAGTCTTCTTTCTTCAAACGGGTAAACGCTCGAACCCACGTTTCTTGTCATTATTTAAGTTGTTATAAACGGGTAAATGTTCAAACCACATTTCTCGTCACGATTTGAGTTAGTCCAAAAAAAGAATATTTTAATAGATACAATTAAGTAATATGTGAATATCTAGGCACGACTAAAGGAAAGAAAATAAAGGAAATTGACGTTAATTATAACAAATAGAGGAGAAAAATTCGCTTAAAAGGAAAAAAAAAGGGGAAAAGAATCAGTTGTAGAAAACTAGAAAAAGAAAATTAGTTGGGAAATGGAAGATGGTTGACTCCGTTAGCCAAAGTTTGGAGAGGTTAAAGGTGGACCAATGAAATGACATGTGTTAAAAAATTAATTGGTGGAGTACTGAGTCTACAGTACTCCTGGAGTACCAGATTTTTTTCCACTTAGCACTATATAAATAATTAGTTAAATCAAGTTGGTCATTTATCATACATTTATTTTCACTTATCATTTAATATCATACAACGAGTAGATTCTCATCCTTCCTTTGTAAGAGAAGCTTACAATTCAAATCATAAAAATCCAAAATATAATAATCTGTTACGATATTAACACTGACATATAACACGTGAGTAGTTCGCTTATTAATTAATTTCTTACTAGATTTTTTCACCCGTGCGTTGCACGGGTAGAGTTATGGTGTACATTTATATTAAAATTGACCTGTGAGTGTAGACATCATATCATAAATAAAGTACAATATACTAATTATATTGTATAAAATTACAAATTGATATGCGTTTTACAAATCACAAACACGTCGGGTAAGTTCACACGTTCAACCTATATAAAGTTGTAATAATTAGCAGTCAAATAATCATATCACAATCAATCATTACAACAATGAGTCTAGCCTCTTACTCGTGCGTTGTACGGGAAAACTAATTCCAAAAAAAATTCAATAAAAATGAATAATAAAATATGAACAGATACGTGTCATCGGATTTACATAGCGAAATCAATGAATATACAGTTTTGATTTAGTATTTGACATGTTAAATTAATATTTTATTAATAGTATATTAATAGTTATTCGCTTATGTACTCGATTAATGTGTTATTGTATTTTACTTTTAAATTATCTAACTTATTTAATATTATTAGTTAACAATCTAATAATACGTATCGGGCATGTATATAACCATATTCTCTCGATAGTCATTCAGATAAAAATTTTCATACTCATAAGAAAGTACCCTCCCAACATACTCTTTTTATGAGTAAAGTTTAAAATTGATAATTAGACTTTTAATATAAAAAAGAACTATATATGTCGGGCATCCTAAAAAGGAAAATGAAACCAAATAATCGGGATGGGGATGGTAATTTTTTTGTGTCGTTCCTTTTCTTCTTGTACATTTCATATCTCTTCATTCATCCCAATTTTCGCTAAAACTCATTGTTATTTTCGTCAAATTAAAATATCGATATATGAATTCAAGACTAATTAATAATCAATTAATATTCAACCCGTACATTGCACGAAGAGGTAAATTCTCAATGTTTCATGTTAAAAAAAAAATCATTACATAAATTGCAAAAAACAATGAATGGTTGCAATAATAATTAAATCAAATGAAATACCAATATGAAATCAATCGATATTTTACATACTTCACATCTATGGAGAAAAAAAAGACAAAAAACATAAATTATTTGCATCCTCTACCAAAAAAAAAAAATTAATAGTTATCCGTTTATGTATTCGATTAATACTTTACTATATTTTACTTTTATATCATCTAACTTATTTAATATTATTAGTTAACAGTCTAATAATACCCATCTGTTATATATATTACGTATCGAGTATGTACATGCCCGTGTTCACTCGATACCTATTCACATAAAAATTTTGATGTTTATTTAAGAATCCAACCGTATAGGGGGATGCATTTTGTCCATTCTATTTTTTATATGAAGTTATAATATTAATTAAATTAATTGTTTATTTCTTCCATAAATCTAATTTCGTAGGTTTATAAATTTAGAGATACTGCAGACAAAATGATTTAAAACATTGTAGAAAAACTGACTTTTTAATTTGGGTGATAGCTAGTGGCAATTTATTTTTGTATAAAGTAAAGGAAATTTTTATTTTCGATTCTTATAACTTTTTATTATAAAAATTAAAATAGATTGATTAGGTTTTTTTTTTTTGGTGCACGTAGGGGGAAGAAGATAGAAAGGGAAAAAACATTTGTAATTATTAAGAATGTGATAGTTATTTGTTTTATTTTAATTTTGACCATTTTAGTATATTTGAAAAATTGGTGAGATTAATAAAAAAAACGTAGTTTCAATATTATAATTAGCCTTTAAGTATATATGTGGTTAATAATAATATTGTCTTTGAGTGAAAATACGTGAGAATAGCAATATATAAATGAAAATTGTTAACAAATAAAAGAGTTGGCACAATAGTTTAAAAGCATGTTACTCCTTAACATGTAGGTCAAGAATTCAATCATTCACTATTATATTTGTAACAATTTTTTAGTTAAAAGTGACAACTGGTGTGGTATGGCATTATAAGCAATTGTGCCAGATAAAGTTTGAGGCGAGAAAGATTTTCTAATTGCCCTAGATGAAATTGAAATTGTGCTACACAAACTGTCATTTTATATATATATATATATGTAGATTTTTCAGTGTTAATTTGACTATTATATAATAGCTAAAGTAATGTATTCTATTTTTTTTCAATTGTTCAATTATAGAAAAATTATTTTTTCTGATCAAATCAATAGTAGTTATTACTATAATAGATAGTGCGTTAATCACCCTTGCACACTAATTGAATCATAATTAAACAAATGAGATAAAGAAAATTGAACTTTTGTAATAAACAAGATTATGTTACGGATACAAATAAATAATTTTAAAAACAATACAGCAGACACAATAAAATGAACTAATTCAAATTGCGAAATCATTTAAGGAAAGATAGAAATCATATATATAATATAATAAGATAATATTAAGAATTTTCAAGGAGAAGTAGATCGATTAGGATTCTTGAGACTAAACGAGCATTTCATGAGAGAGAAGGAGGAGGTTGCGTAGTAATCCTTAAGAACCAATAGGATCCGATGAGAAGATAAGAACAAAAGCAAAAATCAATGAAAAAGAATAAAAATAAGATGTTATTGCATAATTCATCACCGGAATAATGGTAAATGACTGAAATGTTCTTACTAAGTACAAAAAAGGCGGGAAAATTGCTGTCAAACTTTACCGCAGCACCTTTTATTTAATTAATATATAGATTGGTACTAAGCACTAATAGTGTCACATAACATTATTCAATTCAAACATGGAAGTTACAGTGAATAAAAAACAGAATATTATAAGTGCAAGAGAAAACTAACGAGTAAAAATTACAGTCGTGTCCTGGAGAAACATGTATTTCTCTTACAGAGACACTCGAATTATATGACGCATCCTCCTCTATTCATTTTGTTCACATGAATTGAAGAGCACGTATGGGTCTTTTTTTTTTAACACATATGAACCAATGCGTAGATTCCTTTGTAAAAAAGAGGGTGTGTCCACACTGGGTGTCTCTTGGTCAAATTGGTAAATATTGCAATAATTTAAGAGAGATGTGTTTATCTGATATGAAAAAAATGATATCTTAGTTATCAATCATGTATTGGATGATTATGGGTCTTCAAATCCACCACTTACAGGTAAACAATCAATCAATGTTTGTTAACCAATTAATGTCAAATAAATATGTTTCCATAAAATTACTCTAAATATTATGCTCATCTTTGTTTCTTATATATAAATATATATATTAAATGACAGTTTATCTAGAGCAATTGTAATTTCATATGGCGTAATTAGAAAATATTTCCTGCCTAAAGCTTTATCTGATACAATTGCTTATAACGCCATACCACACCAGCTGTTACTTTTAATAAAAAAAATTATAACAAATGTAATAGTGAATGATTGAACTCATGACCTACAACTCATGACCTACATGTTAATAGTAACATGCTTTTAAACCATTATACCAATTCTTTTGTTTGTTAATAATTTTCATTTATATAATACTATTCTTGAGTGTTTTCACTCAAAGAAAATATTAAATTGTTAATAATTATTTGTTTGCAGGTCTCTAACTTTTTATAAACATACGAAATTGGATTTATGAAAGAAATAAATGATTAATTTAAGTAATGTTATAATTTCATACTAAAAGTAGAATTAACAAAAGGCATTCCCCTATCAGGTTGGATTCCTGAATAAACATGAATATGAATATTTTTTTTTCTCTTTTATTTGAATACTAATCAACTTTCTCTAATGCTGATTAGTCCAATTGAGAAGAAGAACATTATTTTGTATTGTTATCTTCAAGTTTATCTTATCGAGATTCAAAAATTCCTACAAAAATCATGTTTTATTGTTTGCCTATAGCTATGAAATGAATAAATTGTTGTGTCTAAAAAGTTTATCCCTTTAAAGAAAAATAGTCGTAATTATTAACATTTATAGAGGGAAATATTGAGAAAAAATTACAATTATAATTTTTAATTAATCTAAGCTAACGATATATATGTTTAATTAATTAAATATTCAATTTAATTAAAAAAATTTATAAAAAAAATAAGTTCTTAAATGAAATTAATTATCCAATGAATATATGATTATCAAGTAAGTTCCTCATTTATATTTATTTCTATTGTTTTATTATTATTTAACGAATACGAGTTATCAATTATGTTTCTTATTCATATTAATTAATTTTCATTGTTTTATGAATTATAAACTTCAATTTTTTTGCTAAAAAAATTATAAACTACAAATATTTTAATGATATCGACATTTATCCATCATTGCATAATCAAATTTATCTATAATTTAAATAACTAAATGATGATAAATATGTGTTAGTTATTAAATTAAATAGTGAATTTTATTTCAAAAAATTGGATTGATTAAGTAAAAGAGAATAAAAATTGAAAAAATTAAGAATGTCACACGAGTTACCGCTATAGGAAGTAAAATATCGAAAAAGATCTTATTAACAGACTTTTTAGTGGGAACACTGCAGTACAAAGATACCATAGACTAATTTACTTATAGGTATATATGTTACTTTTTTAGAATTATATTTGTTATTTGTTAGACTAAAAATAGCAACGAGATATCATATATGAGTATTTGTATAAAATAAAATAAAGTATCTCTCAATTAAAATTGTATGTGAGGAAATTAGATATTATTCAGTTAAAATGATAAGTCGAGACTTCTTATGAGTATGAAAACTTTTATGTGAAAGGGTGTCGAGTGAATACGGGTATGTACATACCCATATGTATTACTAGACTGTTTACTAATAATATTAAATAAGTTAGATGATATAAACGTAAAATATAGTAAAATATTAATCGAGTACATAAACGGGTAACTATTAATATATTATTAATAAAACATTAATTTAACTTGTCAAATACTAACTCAAAATTGTACATTCACTACTTTTATTATCCAAATCTAATGGCGCGTATTTGTTCAATATTTTATTGTTCATTATTATTGAATTTGTTTAAAATTAGCCTTCTCATGTAACGCATATGTGAGATGCTAGATTCATAGTTATTATAGTTGATTGTGAGTCGATCATTTGATTGCTAATTATTACAATGTTTTATATGTTGGACCTGTGAACTTGAATAACGTGTTTGCAAAGGACACAAAATTATGGACTCAATTATGAAACCAAATTTATGCTCAATACTCAAACATTTTACAATAAATATCCAGTAGTGATTTGTGATTCGCAATTCAGTTCGTAATTCTAGACAATGCGACTGATATATTGTAATTTATATATGATATGCTGTTTAAAAAATAAACTTACATGTTAATTTTGATACAAATGTACACTATAACTCTAACGATTATAATTGTAAAATCATGTTACTTTTTTTAAGGATTATATTTGTTATTTGCTAGTCTAAAATAACAATATGATATTATGGGTACTTGCACATTATAGAATGAAGCACCACCCAGTTGAAAATGCATGTGGGGAAACGAGGTATTATCCGGTTAAAAGGGGTATGTCGAATGTACTTTCTTATATGGGTATGAAAATTTTTATCTGAACAAGTATCGAGAGAATACAGGTATGTACATTACATGTCTAATACATATTATTAGACTGTTAACTAATAATATTAAATAAGTTAAATGATTTAAAAGTAAAATATAGTAGACCATTAATCGAGTACATAAAAAGGTAACTATTAACATGTTATTAATAAAATATTAATTTAAAGCGTCAAATACCAAAGCAAAATTGTATATTTAATGATTTTGATATGTAAATCCAATGACACGTATCTGTAAAATGCATATGTGAGACTTCTTTCGATTCCACCGTTGGCAATGACAATGGTATTGTAGGATATTTTTAAGTATCTTAGTATCCCGTCTTTTAAGAGACTTCATTTGTTGTATTTAGTGATAGTTGTACTTTATTTTCATTTTCAACTTTTTGTTTAAGGTAGGCACATGTATAATATAAAATATGATATTATTTACTTTTATAATACTACAATGCAATCATGTATAAATACATACATAAATAAAATGAGTTGTGCCATGTGAATTTTTTTGGATTTTTCTGTATGAACTCAATCCAATTAACTACATTATCTTTTAATATTCTTGCTAGTTGGCTTCACAACCTGAATTTTTGTTATCAAAATTTATTTTCAAAGTGAATTATATGAATCGCTTTTATTTTATCAATTATTTGAGATACTATTTTGTTTCCATTGTCACTAAGAAAAAAAGAAACATAAATTATGACAATATTAATTGTATAGCATGTCACAGAATTTTTACCTTACTTGCAAATAAATAAATGATACTTAGTTGTCAATAATTAGATCAAGAATTTTAATTTAACACGGATTAGGTATCTTCACTTTAATTATCAACAATTATATCATCTAAGTTATACGTAATTACAAGGTCATTTTGTTAAAGCTATATTATTACCTTATCACCATCAAATTATAGTCTCAAATAATAGATCGGAAAATGATTACTCTAAATGACACATTTTACTGAAAAGGAAAAGTAGAAAAATAATTTTAGAGTTCACAAAGCGTTTAATTAACGTCTATTTTGACATATAATTTTAAACAAATTTTAACCAAGTGCCATGCACCGCTTAGATGGTTATGCTATCATTTCATCATATTCTAACATCTTCTACTGAAAATCTTGATAAAACCGAATTCTTGAATGTGATATGATACTCTAGAATTTTTGGCTATAAGTCGAAGTTAAAAATCAGTATTCATGGTATATTGTTATGAAATTTTTATCATTTGACTCTATTGTATAGTGACACATGGAGATTTTATCATTTAGACAAAAATTCTATTTAGATCAGATGCATGTGACAAATTTTTTTATTGTAAGAAAGATTTTGATACTATTTGATCCAACTTTCTTTTACAACACAAATTATATTTGTAAATGTTATCATTTTTATATTCTTTTATGACATCAAGTATCTAAATTTTTATTAAACTAGTTTTGATGTATGACTTTTTTACTATATCTCTACCCGTGCATCGCACGGGTGAAAAATCTAGTATCCATTTTAATTTAATGACACTATTCACCAAATCATATTCAAATCGTTATAACAAAAATTATATCAGTTTCATTTTAAAATTTATTTTAAGTGGTCGTCTAGAGGCGTCCAACTCGTGAACGACTCACTATCTAATAAAAGACATGTTTTTAGGTGCATGTAGGACTTGAACGGTCACTTTTTATTCACGGCAGTCTTCGATCAATCCTAAAGATATCGAAATCGTTATAAAGATAACGCAATCATTATGAATTAATTATCCATTTTAGGTGTTTTATTAAAGGTGTGTATATCTAAATACTAGTCAATACGACTAATAACACATTAAGAAATGCTTACGACTTGTCAGAATAATTTAGAAGTTCAAATTTTAATTTAATAATACTATTCACTCAACTATATTCAACTTATTATAAGAACAATCATATCGATTTCATTTTAAGTGGTCGTCCAGAGGTGTCCAAGCCTTGAACGGCTCACCTACAATAGGAGATTTTTTTTACGTGTATACATGAGTTGAAAGGTCACTTTTTATTAGGCAGTCTTCATTCAATCCTAAAGATATCGAAATCGTTATAACGATAACGAAATCATTATGAGTTAATAATTTATTTTAAGTAATTGATTGGAGGTCTTTATCTCCAAATACTAGTTAGTACGACTCACAGCACATTAAGAAATGCTTTTAAGTTGTCAATATAACTTAGATATTCAACTATGAATTTAATGACAATATTCACTAAATGATATTCAAATCGTTATAACGATATTATATCGCTGTCATTTTAAAATTCATTCGAAATGATCGTCCAGAGCTGTCTAACTCATGAAACGGCTCACTATATAATACGAGACATGCATACATGACTTGAAATGTCATTTTTGACATGCATACATGACTTGAAATGTCATTTTTTATTCACGACAATCTTTTTTCAATTCTAAAGATACCAAAATCGTTACAACGATAACAGAATCGTTATGAGTTAACAGCCATTTTAGGTGTTTTACTAGATGTGTTCATCTCTAAATACTAGTCAACCGACTCACAACACATTAAGAAATGCCTATGACTTGTTAACTAAAATAAATTAAAAGTTCAAATTTTAATTTAATGACGCAATTCACTCAGTCAAATTCAAATCGTTATAACGATAATTATATTGGTTTCATTTTAAAATTTATTTTAAGTGGTTGTCCAGAGACGTTCAACCCGTGAACGGCTCACCTTATAAACCCGTGAACGGCTCACCTTATAATAAAAGACATTTTGTTTCAACCGGTTAATGGCTCACCATTTAATAAAAGACATTTTCTTGACATGAATACAAAATCATGATGAGTTAATTATTCATTTTAGGTGTTTGATTAGAGGTATGCATCTCTAAATACTAGTCTATACGACTCACAACACATTAAAAAATGCTCATGACTTATCAATATAATTTAAAAGTTCAAATATTAATTTAATGACACTATTCACTCAATCATATTCAAATCGTTATAGCGATAATTATATCGGTTTCATTTTAAAATTCATTTTAAGTGGTCATCTAAATACGTCTAATCCGTAAACGGCTTACCATATAATTCAAGACATATTTTGACGTGTATGCAGGACTTGAAAGGTTAGTTTTTATTCGCGGTAGTCTTCGCTCCATCCTAAAGATATTAAAATTGTTATAACGATAACAAAATCGTTATAAGCAAAATATCCATTTTAAGTGTTTGATTCGAGATGTCCATCTCTAAATACTAGTCAATATGACTCATAGCACATTAAGATATGCTTATGACTTATCAAGATAACTTAGAAGTTCAAATACTAATTTAATAACACTATCCACTCAATCATATTCATATCATTATAACGATAATTATATCGCTTTCATTTTAAAATTCATTTTAAATGGACGTCTAGTGGCGTCCAATTCGTGAACGACTCACCAAATAATTAAAGATATTTTTGATGAGCATGCAAGACTTGAAATGTTATTTTTTATTCGCGGCAGTCTTCGCTCAGTGCTAAAGATATCGAAATCGTTATAACGATAACAAAATCGTTATGAATTAATTATCCATTTTAAGTGTTTAATTAGAGGTGTACATCTCTAAATACTAGTAAATACTACTCCGAACGCATTAAGAAATACTTATGACTTGTCAGAATAACTTAGAAGTTCATATTTTAATCTAATAATACTATTCATTTAATTATATTCAAATCGTTATAATGATAATTATATTTATTGCATTTTAAAATTCATTTTAAGTGGTCATCTAGAGCCGTCCAACCCATGAACGGCTCACTATGTAGTAACAGACATTTTTTCACGTACATGCAGGAATTGAAATTTCACTTTTTGTTTGTCGCAGTTTTCACTCAATCCTAAAGATATCCAAATCGATAACGATAACGAAATCATTATGAGTTAATCATTCATTTTAAGAGTTTGATTAGATGTGTGTACATCTAAATACTAGTCAATACACTCACAACATATTCAGAAATGCTCATGACTTGTCAAAATAACGAGAAGTTCAAATTTTAATTCAATGACACTAGTCACCCAATTATATTCAAATCGTTATAATGGTAATTATGTCGGTTTCATTTCAAATCGTTATATGACATGTGAACGACTCACTATATAATAAGATATATTTTTTGACGTGTATGCAGGACTTGAAAGGTTAATTTTTTTCACGGTATTCTTCGCTCAATTCTAAAAATATCAAAATTGTTATAACAATAACAAAATCGTTATGAGCTAAATATCCATTTTAGGTGTTTGATTCGAGTGTTCATCTCTAAATACTAGTCAGTATGACTCATAGCACATTAAGAGATGTTATGACTTATCAATGTAACTTAGAAGTTCAAATATTAATTTAATGACACTATTCACTCAATCATATTCAAATCGTTACAACGATAACTAGATTCACACCTGTGCGTTGCACACGAAGATATCAAATCAAATTACATCTTAATATTAGTATGAAATGTTAAGTAATGTATGCTTAGCCATATCGCCTCATTGTTAACCAATGGTTTTTATATTTTATATGACATGGAACACTATGAAATAAACTCAGAGGAGATAGTAAAAAATTCGTCAAACCCGATACCCACGGGGTAGCCGACATTATTAAGATAGAGAGTACCCGACTCAATGGGTAAGTAGGTCAGTGATGGAATAAAGAAAATAGGCCCGACTTGAGAATGGGTCGAGGAAGGGTTATCATACATTTTACCCATACTCAACCCCTTTAACCATTTCTTGTTAAAAAAAATTATCAAAATTCTAATGATTTGAAAAGTAAAAAAATATATATATATATTGAAACTTATTAAGAAAGCTTAGTAATTTCAATCGCAGTCGTAATTCCATCTTAGAAACACCCCGTGAATACTATTCATTAAATAAAAAATAAAAATAAACTGGTAATTATCTACACTGACCCGTGCCCCATTTTAAGTAGAGATGGGTACGGGTGTAACATCCCACAAGAAATTAACTCTCAATCATGCTACGTGATTGTTATAGATGACGACAATAGAATAATTGTTTGAATTGTATTAAAACATTTGAAAGAATTGTTACTCAATTAATATCAAAGAAAGATTAAGGGTCTTGATTAACGTAAATTAAAGTACAATGACTTAATTATAAGATAACATAAAGTGTAAGGATCTCTCGAACAATTTCCCGCCAAACGTACGGTACATGTCGCTCAACGTGTCACCATTTGGTTGGGGGAACTCAAAATTTATTAACTAAATTTCAACTATTATAAAAAGGACGCTCTTCCGATCTCTTTGGGTTCTCAAGTTCCCAAAACTCCCAAACCATCCTCTTTCTCCCTTAAAACCCCAAAATTCGTCCAACATGGCCAAGGGAAGGAGAAAACCGATAAAAACTCACCAAGACACCCCCTTTACACTTAAAAAAGGCTCCTTACCAAGATCGGAAGAGCAATATAGAAGGATTATAGTTTGAAAAATAGCTTTAATTGAGGAATTTGAAGACTTTAATGGCACTTTTCCATTTGGGATTATTCGAGGAATATTTGAGGTGAGTAACGCATGTCTTGTCTCTCTCCCTATCTTGATACACATGTTTAAATGATTTTAGCATTCTTTGTGAGTAACATGTGCATTGGTTTTCTCTTTTCGAAATCCTTGCTTTCCTTAATTCTATTTGGTATTCGATTGTGCGTAATTGCTTCCCATACTCATATTGTATTGCTTTGACATTTGATATCTAAGTGTACACACTTGTTTTTAGATAAATGATTGTTCCTAGCTTTTGGACATTGCTAGTGGCGTTATCTACCCGTGTTTGAATTGTATTTGTATTATTTTGTGGTACTATGACCTTACTGTGTGGTCTTGGCTATTTGTAGATTTGTATCATATGGCTTCCGGATAGAGGCTAAACTAGTGATGCGCCCGAAGTTTGTATCTTTGTCATCTGTTGATCTTCCTTGCATTGTTTTGTATGGAGCGATGTATGTCATTATTCACTGCGTACGTTGTGTTCACCCCTCCTCTTCCACAATTCTTTAGGTATTAAATTAAAAGTTTTGTGGCCGGACCGTCCCAAAGATGGAAAAGATACGTGTATGTGATCGAGATTTCTACTCGTGGCCGATGTTTCGTTGTGGGTAGAGATCGGAAGAGCACACGTCTGTCACAGAACATTTAATTATTAGAGTGCACAGCGAAAACGTCTCAACACTTTTGAATTGTATTGATAAAATCCTGCCCTCGCTTTTGAATTGAGGTACATATTTAAATGCTTCCGCTATTGTTGAAATTAGGGGCGTGACAACGGGGATAGGACAAAAAAAGTTTTTGATGGGTAGGGTAACGGCTATAGCATATCCAATCCTGACCTGACTCATTGTCATTCCTAGACCTCCACAAATCAAACATTTTATTTTTCTCTATAATTATACCGTAATAAAAATTTTGTAAGCTATGTAAACTATGAAACGTTAATTAAACCATATTTATCCATATATTTACTATAAAGAAAAGTTACCTAATAACAACTCAATTTAATAGCATATAAAAAATAATTAAACATTAACATATTAGCTAAAAAGAAAATAGTCTAATCCAAATTAGAAAATACATATATATTAAAAATTTTTAAATTAAAAAATAAAAATTTTGGATATAGATAAATCCATTAAAATACCTAAAAAGATGAAATATACATCAGCATAAGATAATATGTGTGTGTGTGTGTATATGAGTAAACTACTCTATAAAATAGCTCATTTTCAAATCTCATTGATGAATAGATTTTCTTAGAGAATATTCTCTTCATATTTAAATTTTCAGTTTGATTTTTTGTTAAATTTTTTATTTTTTATTTTGTAATTCAATATTAAAGTTTCTAAATAAAAAATGAAAACTAAAAACAGTAGAGTAAACATAAACTACAAAATTTATCTTAATTATTTTTACACCAAAAATTTTCTTTTATTGCACGATTTTTTTTTTTTTTTGTATTAAAGGTCTTCGGTCTTTGTCTACTACTATAATTATGTTGTCAAATTTTCTTTTGCATTCTTTTCATAATTTTGCCAACTAATTATTGGTAATATTAGTGGCTCATATCCAAATATCATGCAGACTTTGATTTTAAATTAAATAAAAGACCCACAATTCATTTTATTAGGATTAAACAATTTTTTTCATTAACTCTCTAAATGAACGACATCATAATGATTGAAACTTTTTCCCCCCTAAAATCAAGTGAAACTTGTTAATTGATAAAACATCGAAAAAAAATTATATATATATGTATAAATTAGTCTACAGAGATAATGGAGAGAATCGAAGAGAAGGATAAACATTAGAAGTTCAAATCGTTAATTTAATAACAGTATTCACTCAATCATACTAAAATCGTTATAACAATAATTATATCGTTTTCATTTTAAGTGGACGTCCAGAGACGTCCAATCCATGAGCAACTCACCATATAATTAAAGATATTTTTTGACAAGCATGCATGACTTGAAAGGCCACTTTTATTCGCGACAGTCTTCACTCGATCCTAGATATATCGAAATCGTTATAAAAATAACAAAATCGTTATAAGTTAATTATCTATTTTAGGTATTTAATTAGATGTGTGCATATCTAAATACTAGTAAATACGACTTACAACGACTTAAGAAATACTTATGACTTGGCAAAATAACTTAGAAGTTCAAATTTTAATCTAATGACATTATTCACTTAATCATTTTCAAATCGTTATAACGATAATTATATCAGTTTCATTTTGAAATTTATTTTAAGTGGTCGTCAAGAATGGCTCCCCATATAATAAAAGATATTTTTTGACGTGCATTTAGGACTTGAAAGGTCACTTTTATTCACGGCAGTCTTCGTTAAATCCTAAAGATATCGAAATCGTTGTAACGATAGCGAGATCATTATGAGTTAATTATCCATTTTAAGTATTTGACTAGAGGTGTTCATATCTAAATATTAGTTAATATGACCCAAAACATATTAAGAAATGCTTATGACCTATCGATATAACTTAGAAGTTCAAATATTAATTTAATGATACTATTCACTCAATCATATTCAAATCGTTATAATAATAATTATATCGGTTTCATTTTAAAATTCATTTTAAGTGGTCGTCCAGAGATGTCCAACCTATGAACGGCTCACCATATAATAAAAGACATTTTTTGACGTGTATGCAGTACTTGAAAAGCCACTTTTTATTCATGACAGTTTTTGCTCAATCCTAAAGATATCGAAATCGTTATGAGTTAATTATCTATTTTAGGTGTTTGATTAGAGATATGCATCTCTAAATACTAGTCAATACGACTCACAACACATTAAGAAATACGTGTGCTCTTCCGATCTAAAATAACTTAGAAGTTTAAATTTTAATTTAACGACACTATTAACTCAAATCGTTATAATGATAATTATATCGGTTTTCATTTTAAAATTCATTTTAAGTGGTCGTCCAGAGGCGTCAAATCGGTGAATGGCTCAAACAGTAGGATTTAAAGATGTTAGAAAACTTAGATGGATCGGGACGTTTGAAGCCGAACCGTGGCTTGGATTTTACTAGATGCTCACTCAATTTGATCACTGGAACCATGTTTATTGCCAGACTTTCAAGAACGTGCCCTCTGAGAAGTATCTCTTCTTGTTTCAATCTTAAAATTTTTACACAAATAGCAAGGGGCAAAATGTTGTACATTGGTGCGTTGCGTGACTGCAACTTGGAAATCATCAAGGTTTTTCTTTATCCTCGCCGGAGATCGCACCTGTTTATATTCTTCGATTATATCGAAATTCAACAAACATTGCTACAGCTGATTTTGTAATTTGAGATGGAACTTCTACTGCTAACACGCTATTCAGTTTCAAATTTCGGAACTACATTAGCTATCAGTTTATCTGCTTATGTGGAGATTCTTCTTCCGGTGTTAATGGATAATTTCTACAACTCATCTTGCTGAACTATATTGGCTCATATGGAGGACTAGGGACGGAATTTCTATACACCACTAACTTTCAAAATTTCTTAACTGTATTAGCTAGATCAATTTCAGTATTAGCTATGCTGCTCATGTGGAGATTCTAGTTCTGGTTTTAAAAGATAGTTTTTAAAAGATCCTTCAAAAGTAACCTTCTCCAATATAAATAATCAAATTAATATGTTTTTGTGTTGTATATTTATTGTAAATTATGGAATGTCAAAGCTTTTTTTTCTTTGCTGTTAATGTGTGAAGTTTTAGTGCCAAAGTCCAAGATTAACGTAATTTGGATGAATTAACTGTGGCGAATAAAAATTTGATGACTGTTTGGCTACTACATCTAAAGTAGATGATTAGAAACTAATATTTGATTATAAGAAATTGTATTCCATTAAATTGGCCTATCTGTTTGTGGGTATAAAATTGTCCCTTAGCCATATTTCTTTTATAAATTTGATTAATAATCTTATGCATTATCTAGTACTGGCCATAATTCATAGTATTCAATTATGTCAGATGAGAGATTGTCGTTAGAGCCATATTTTGATGTTAAGGATGGTTGATGATCTAAATGTGGATTTGAATCAAGTTTTGAGTTGATTTAATCAATGATTGAAATCACCGAATATCCGTTTCGAACTTGATTTGGGAGAGGCGTTCTTCTGAGACGTTTTGGTGAAGTGAAAAATGGAAATTCAGCCTTTAATTTAAGTGAGGATGGAGTTTTTATAGATGTGGATTGTTTATCAAGTGTCATATTGTTCTAGATGCTCACTATGTAACCGTCCCTTTTGTCTACATCGTGATCTTTTACTATTGTTTTTGTATGATCCCTAACCTCTTATTTCCTTTATCTTTTTGAGTGAGTCTTTTTCTTAAAGTACTAATTATTGATTCCATGATAAGTTGATATTGGTGTTATTATACTTAAGCTTCAATTTTCATATCCGATTAATTAGTATTTTCAATGACAATTACCGTTTTTGTGTACTTCTTAGAATAGTAACTCCCTTGGTCCTTCAAATTTCGACCTTGACTCAACACATTCATTTGCTTGAATATATAAAAGGTGCTTTTGCATTGAATATATAAAAGGTGCAAACCATGTATTTCTTTTGTTTGACATATGTAATTGCCAAATGTCAGTTTTCAGTAACATAATTGTTTTTAATGATTTGAGTTTTCAATGTCATTTAGGGAACGGTAATTACACGGCAGGCGGTACTGTTAACAAATTTTCGGGGTGCACTAAGCAGGATGGTTAACAAATTTTCTTAGAGCCTAGGCTAAAAAATTAAAACTCAAATAAGCCGCTAGAAGGATTTGAAGCAATGGGAACATTTAAAATTAATAATCTTTTCCAACTAAGGTAGATGTCATTAATATTTAATATCAACATACTTTATTATAGATGATCTAATTGCAAGGTTCAACTTTTAAAATCAAAATTCTTTACAAACGAGCTATAATCAATGGCCCTAAGCAACCGCTGGGTGGATTATAGTCAAGGCTGGCCTTGAGTAATTAAATTTATTTGTTATTCTCTCAATGTATAGATAAATCAATGCTCATCTTTCCATACATATATCTTAGATTTATCTCACAATCGAGAACATCATTTAGTGATACTTTAAAAAATAAAAAAGAGGCAAGTTATGTTTACAATTCTTAAGTTAGATATTAACTTTATCGAAAAGCTTCAAGGATAGTAATGTTATTTATTTATTCAAAATGTTGGGCTGAATGAGATGCTATATGTAGTATTCGGAAACAAGAATGAGATGTTGTATATTCATTTTTACTATAATTATGCATCAGAAATGTGATTATATGCTTTGTTTCTCTTTTAAATTTGTTGTCTAACCTGTAGTTGGTAATGTATTCAATCTTCGGGATAGGAGCCGTGTGATGAATGTAAATTGTCCTTCCAATATTCTTGAATTGGATTGAACTAATTGTAAAGATCCTATCAATTAAATTGATACATTCCAGTTTTATAGTATTTTCAATGAATGTACAATTCTTGCACATATATTCATGAACTTCCAAACGGTTACTTTTTTATCATGTTTCTATCAGTCGCACGGGTGTTAAACTAGTAGTAGTAGTAATAAGCATCTCCTTTAGACTTTCATTGTACCTAGCATCTACCTTTTCGGCTTTTCCTAATAAACAAACGCTGATAGAAGATGTGCTTGTTATGCTAAAATTTATAGCTTCGTGTTAAAGTAAGGCGAGAAAAACACGTAAATTTTAAACCAAGTCAACATCACTATCCCACAAATTCAAAGAAGCCGGCCTCAGTTCTACTTTTGTTGGATGGCCGCCACGTGAGTGATCATGCTCCATTTTTTGAGCATGATCAATCTCAGAAAATTTAGTAAAGCCTGAGGAGAGGTTCATTGTAACCACCGACTTCTTGGACTAGGAGTTAAAAAAATAAGAACACCTCCAAAAACCTATGAACTGTAAAAAATTTATGGCCATGTAAAAAAAAAAAAAGAAAAGAAAAGAAAAATGGAAAAAGAAAACCTCTGAAACAAGAGAAAACATGGACAATGTCTAGCACACTGTCTACATCTAGATGTTCTCTATTGATTATTTTTTATTGTTTTTGTATTTATCTCTCCTCATAATCACTATATAAGTCAATAATTAATAAACACGTGTTAGACGTTCACAGTTCACATTCTTCATTGAAGACATTTTGCTATATTTTTCAATTCTTTGTACCACGTATGCTGGAAGAAGGTCTGCCATTGGAAATGCTCTAAGAACACGCTCCAATCCATTCAGCAATAAAATTCTTTGCTAACGGCTATCCCAATTGAATCAAGAATCCATTCCCTATCCCAACCAAGGCTTAGTTTTCCTGTTTGACCTAAATAAAGAAAATTTATGTCAATTCATTTCTCAACAAGTACCACGTTTCAACTATTTCCCAGATAGAAAAAGAGAAGCCCGAAGACCACTTGTGTTTCGTCTCCTCCAGTTAGACATAATAAAATGGGGAAGGACCTACCATTTATTGCAAAACTGAATCCATATTTTGCTTTTCTACCTTACTGCTCTTGTCATCACTACATTTTGAATGATAAGTTCAATTTTGGTCTTTCTTTATGGATCTGGTAATGACTTGCACCTCTACCCACCCCAAAAAAAATAATAATAATAAAATAAATGAATAAATTAAAAGGTCCTCAAATCCTAGAATTAACTACATAATTGTTAAATTTAAATGCACATGATGGCCTCTACCAATATTACATTTCCACTAGGAAAAGGTCTTCCATTTGGAAAAGAACACAGTTTCTTTGTGGTGGGAGTAGTAAGCACTCTCTTATGTTGTATTATTATATGGAAAAAACAATATACTCACATTAAAGTCATGTTTGTTGAACAGTTGAAATCAAGACTAGTTACCTCTCAAGTTTCTAAACCCAACCAACATGGCTGCCTCACAAAAGAACAAGAGAATAATAATGCATATGACTTACTGGTATGATGAAAAGGGACAAAAAAAATTAACAGGAGATACACATGCCCCGTCAATTCAAAATGAGGAACTGCCTAATCACCTAATATTAGTGGGGCCAGATTTCCCAATAAACTTTTAAAAGATGGTCTGCAGCAGTAGATATGTAAGAATTATAAGAAGCTTCTAAAGCTTTATCAATTATCATTGACATTCAGTAAGTAGCAGCATAGAAAATGGAACCTGAGATTAGACTGCTGCTTCATCTAATAACAGCATCCATGGTCTCCATACTCCTCCAATCACATGAAGCTGCAGCCTCCTTGGCATGGGATGGTTGCCAAGAAAAATGTGGAGAGGTAGATATTCCTTATCCGTTTGGGATTAAGAAGGGCTGCTACCTTGAGCGGCAATTTGAAATCATATGCAATGAATCATCGGGTACCGTCTCTCTAGAAGACGGAATGAAGATAGACCACATCTCCATGGAAGATCACCATGTTCGGATTACAAATTTCCCAGTTCTGAGTATGACTTTCAATAAATCGTCAGGAGAGAATTTGAGAGTAAATCCTACTCAAGAATATAATTTCCGACATTTCAGTTTCTCACACACAAGAAATAAGTTTGTCGTGCTGGGATGTGATTTGTATGTCTATGTTGTTCAAGACAAAGCTAACGAGTTCCTCACGGGATGTGGCTCTCTATGCAACCGCAGTGACATAGCTAATTCTACTTCACCTTGTTCAGGCGTTGGTTGCTGCCAGTCAAGTTTACTAAAAGATTTCTCCATTTTCAATCTGTGGGTTAATAGAATATATACATCGAAAGAGTCCTGGCCAGCAGATCCATGCGGTCATTTCCTTTTTACAGCCACGGAGAACGAGATTAACCCCCTGCATAATTTCAGTGCTTGTAGTGAAAGCTATGTTGTTCCTGTAGTCTTAAACTGGACGGTTGGAGAAACCAGTTGCACAAAGAAAATAAACAACTATCGATGTGGGCAGAATACTATTTGCCATGACAATGATGGAGGTCAGGGATACAGATGCATGTGCAGTACGAGTTATAAAGGAAACCCTTACCTCCCCAAGGGATGCAAAGGTAAAGTTTCTTCTATCTTCTCACAAGACTTGTCCCTTCCCTCCAAAAATTCCAAACTTTCTTCCACTTAAAATGTATAGACTGAAAAGTGCTCGAAGTTGAAAGGTTACATCAGATATGTAGTATTGTTTTCTGTAGAGTCATTATGTAGTATCGTTTTCTATAGAGTCATCAAAGTGGGAAAAATAAAGAGCAGACCAAAAATGCGATTACCCTCGCTATAATCAGGTGCCAACAACAAATTGATCTATCAACTGTGTCACTAGAATTATAAACTGATGGGTGTGCAAGAATAAATTGGGGGTCAGAATGAGTTGGGTGGTTGGTGCATGTATAATAACTGCACGGACAGGTGGATTTTCATTAACAAAACCTGCTATGACTGCAAAAATTCAAGTTGCATAGACCATAGTCATGACGGACTTCCGATCTGGAGGAAAGTTAATATACCGAGTGTATATTTAATTAGAGCAAGAATTTTTTCCTAATAATCAGTAGAACAGTTCATAGAAATGGCTAACTGGGAGACCTTAAAGGAAGCAAGCTCACAAACTATAGAAGTCATGTGAAGAGATCAGAGATGCAATAAACTGAGCAGAGTCAATTGTTTGGAACAAATTTATCCAAAAGTACTTCAATGCTACTCCCCACAAGCCATACCGTTTCCAGAAAAAGATAAGATGATGATTTTGATGGATAGAATTACATTATAATTTGACCTTTGCAGATATTAATGAATGTCTAGACCCCAAATTAAATAAATGCCATGAGAAGGACCGCTGTCTTAACATAGAAGGAAGCTACCATTGCGAGCATAGTCACAGAAAATTGGCATTGTTCATCCCCTTAGGTACATCCACCTTTTGCCTTCATTCATTCTTTGAATTCAGCTAATACTAGTCGTGCAAACAGGAGTTGGCCTAGCTGTTGGCCTTCTAATTCTTGCAGCTATTAGTCTCTGGCTCTTCCGCAAATTTAAAGAAATGAATGAAAGGAAATTACAGCACAAGCACTTCAAGAGAAATGGTGGGTTACTTCTTCAACAACAGATCTCTTCTAGCACAGGAAATGTGTTTCCCGAAACAAAACTCTTTGTTATCGAAGAGTTCAAGAAGGCAACAGACAAATTCAACATAAGTCGTATTATTGGCAAAGGAGGACTTGGTACAGTACTACAGTCTACAAAGGAATGCTATCAGATGGGAGCACAGTTGCTGTAAAAAAGTCCAATGTAATTGATGAGAGAGATCGGAAGAGCGTCAGTTCATAAATGACGTTTTTATTCTATCCCATATAAACCACAGGTACATAGTCAAACTGTTGGGTTGCTGTTTGGAGGCTGAAGTTCCATTGTTAGTATATGAATATGTTTCAAATGGTACTCTCTCTCACCATCTCCACAATGAGTGCAACACCTAGACAATTTCTTGGGAGAATCGTATACGAATTGCTGCAGAAATTGCGGGAGCCCTTGCTTACTTGCATTCATGTGCTTCAACAGCCGTGTGCTCTTCCGATCTATAAAGTCAAGCAACATACTTTTGGATGAGAATTACAGGGCCATAGTATCTGACTTTGGACTCTCAAGATCAGTATCCATCGATAAGACTCATTTAACAACACTGGTAGGAGGCACATTTGGTTACTTAGATCCGTAACACTTTCAAACAGGGCAACTAAATGACAAGAGTGATGTTTATGCATTTGGGGTTGCTCTTGCTGAACTCCTAACCAGAGAAAAAGCCGTCTCGTCCAATAACATCAATGAAGGTCTAGCAATCCGCTTCCGGTCAGCACTGCAAGCAAACAGTTTGTATGCGATTCTAGAAGACCTAGTCGCAAAGGAAGGTCATAAAGTGGAAATTTTTGCAGTTGCCAGACTTGCCAAGAGATGCCTAGCGCTAAAAGCCCGAAAAAGACCAAGCATGAAAGAAGTGGCATCAGAACTTGAACAGCTAAAACGAACAAGAGAGCACTCAATCCATGAAGAAAGTTTTCAAGACAATGACTACGCCGCAAGTGAAAGCTCCTACAGTTGCAACGATGAAATTGTGGAAGAGGACGGGCAAATAATGTACTTCACTAACTAGTTCCAACTGCATGTTAAACCAATCTTCTCTATTAATAAATTTCCCCCTTGTAAATCAACTAAGTCATTGAATTCAGTTCGCTTTACCTTCTTGACATTTCAAAAGGGGACGAAGTAATGAATCATTCACAAAATTGAAATTTGAACCCTCCCTCCACCCCACGCCCCAAAAAAAAAAAAAAAAAAA
>CAVNYN010284994.1:0-31217 GCA_963692815.1 Nyctanthes arbor-tristis | reverse complement strand
GTTCATCCAGCAATTCTTAGCACTGGGTAAGCAACTAATTAAATGATATTTCATCATTTAATTAATGCTAATCTTTCTCAATTAATTCTTGATTTTTTCCTTGTACTGATTCACTTTTTTTTTTTGGGGGGGGGGGTGTGGGGGGCTAATTAATGACAGTGTTATATTTGGAATGTTGATCGCGTTACCAATCACGCTTCTCTACTACATTCTTCTCGGATTATAAGAATATATTGAACCAAAACCCAAGGAGTACTTCTAAGCAAATCGTCCAGAAACATTATTTGTTGAAGAGTACGTGTTTTCATCTTGCTGCTGGAAATGTGCATCCACAAAAATACTTGTGATGCTCCAAGAAGTTCATGGCCAGTACATTAGACTCGACTGATCATCCATCCCCAATTGTATAAAGATCGAATCATATGTCTTCAATCTGATCGAAAAGGATGTGGATATATTGAAATAAAGAAGATAACTGTAGTCGATGAGGCTTAGCAGAAAGAATAGGAGTAGTAATTCAAACCGGAATTGAGAGAGAAAAAATAGTTTTTTTTCCCAAGTCTACTTTTTCTTTGTGTTGATTAGTAGCAATCATTGTTTTGTTTGTTTATCATTCAACTACAATGTAACTACGTCGCTAAGATATTGATTAATGAATTGAAGGGTTTCATTAATTACAATCTCTGCGTCGTTTACTCATTATTAGTTTAATGTTTTATAAATTCACTCCAAACTTTAAATAGGGGATCTTTATTGTCTTTCGCCTAAGAGGCTAGTGGATGTTGTACTTTTTTGGTACAAAGCATAATAGACTCTTGCTTGATAAGGAATGTGTGATAAGAGATTGTAGTAAAAAGAGAGGTGCAAGTCAAAAGCATTTGATTTTTGCTTTATGAGGTTGTAAGCTTATTGGCACTCCAGCAAATGGATACGCTCTATGTCTCGAGAGAACCAACGTTCTAGAAATTCCAATGGTCGCTTCAACGTCATATTATTCTATCGATGATACAATGAATTTAACTACATATATAAATTCTTTTTCATGGCCTTTTGTAGACAGTGGGTTTGGCATTTATAATTTACCCCATCTCATCTCTATTATACATATGAGAAATAACAAATATTCCTATATAAAATCGAATGTGACAAACTTTAGGGCCAAAGTGCCTAAGTAGCAGCAGTGATTAAGATCTTTGACAAAGGTTCTTCAACTTCTAGATCACACAGAATAAAAAAGTACAAGAACGTGTAAGATTTATATATACAATTTCACCTTAATTTAATCTTATTGTATACATCTTTGTAACGCAATAAATTAAATTCCACAACTTAACAGTTTTCTTAAATACTTATTCCTCCAATTGAGAAACTAATTAACCAAAACATGCATGGCTTAGTCAAACCCTCTCTATATATCCTTTTGGAAGATTCTTATAATCGTAGGCGTGATAAAGAAGTAAACTGTTGCAATTTCCTGGTCATCCTTTTTGAGTAATTATTGTACGAAATGTAAATGTAATAGCACTTGTTACATTTATACTTGTTGACTGTTATTTTAACTAAGAGAAATAGTATTCATAGTAGTACCTATCTAAATTAATGCGTTGTTATTTATTAGACATTGATCTCATTGGCAAGACAAAGAGAAGAGACAAAAGCCATTGTAGAAAAATGAGACTCATCATGTGCCAAGTAACCAACAATCAATAGATGAGGACAATCGAAACGCGCATGCACGGAATTTCATGCATGTGGTAGAGCTCCGACTCGACAAACGACCTCAGCTGTTCATCATCGTACCGTCTCCGGCCGAGTGCGGCCGAGATATTGTGGGGAGCTCAAGTGGAAATGCCCATACCAATTACATGTGATGGGTGCCAAACATTGCATGCATTATTATAGCATGTGGGGGTGGGGAGAAAGAGTGAAAGAAAGAAGGTTTGAGAAATGTAAACAGGATAGGATTCCAACTTGTTGTAGGGACTAAGTTTGGCAGAGAGTTTGTGGATTTTGTTGTTTGTATGAAAAGAAATGGACCCCAAAACTTTTGAAAAATTAACTACTCCCTTTAATGTCTCCTCATTAATTCACTTTTTCTGTCATGAGTAATTGGATCTGATTGATGATAATGTATTTAGATTTTAGTTGATGATGAATGGAAGGCTACTAAACAGCCCCCACTTTGCTTGTAACTACAAGCTGATACCGACATTTCTTTCTTTGACCCTACCAAATAACAAACTGGTCGCCTCACGGCATTGCTTGATCATTTGGAACATAACATTTTGGTATGAGAATTTTTAGTGATTTGCTAATTAAAGGTTATATATAAATAAACTCATCATGATTTAACTAGTATACCGCTGCTTCCTTGTGGTGAATCCAACCATAGGTTCTTATTGTTAGGCATTGAAAGGAAAAAAGTGAGTTGACGATTGAAGGAGCAAGGGAAAAGATGAAGATAAGGAGGACGGGGGACATATATACATTACTGAGCCAATTGGGGGAGAAACACCTCCCTACAGATGATTAATAATGGAAGATAGAGAATTTATAATCAAGACGATTCAAGTATAATTAAATTTATAATCGATATCTTGACTCCTTCAAGCCAAGAGGACGCAATCTACTTATGATAGAAGATAGATTCAAGGCATGTTCTATATATATAACTTCTTTGAAAAGTACTAAAAGAAATGTCTTTTTTAAATAATGCGAGGTGGAAAAGTGTTAGAGATATAAAGAAATGTCAAAAGAAGTTTAAAGATTTTGTCGTGAAAATGAAGTTTGACATATATATTGAACTTTTAACCAAAATTAAAGTTGGGAAGAACGGGACACGTTGGGACATACATTGAGACGTATGACGAAGATCGGGACTAGCGTTGGGACATGCATAATCCATATGCTATAGTAGAAAGCAAAGATCCGGCTACTCTTCAAAAATGCAAGATTTGGATAAAAGAGTCAAATTACTTGTACCATTATCTAGGAGCTTGTTTCAAACTTCAAGAGATATTTGACGGCAACAAAAACTATTCAACTATATCTTCGTTTTTACTCGTGTCCTTGAACATATTATTCTAAATTAAATTCCCCCCCCCCCCAAAAAAAAAAAAATCATTAATGTACTTGTTTTTACATCCAAATTATATAGCGTAGTTGGAACATGAGCTCTTATATATATGTCGAGTGGTACTCTTATGTATAGTAGAAGTTATTTGACAACAAGTGTGAAAATCTTGTTACTGCCTTCTTTTATACTCCCTCCCCACACCACCCCACCCCACATATTATATATGTGTGTGTGTTTGTTTTTCTTTTTTGAATGTTCCAAATATATAGGTTTTTTTTTTTTATTGAGAATATTAATTTACATTATTTTACTAAGTTACTCATATTTAATATTTCGTTCATGTAAATATTTGTTTTAAATTCTACTCATTGAATAAAGGTAGATTATGAACACAATTTACAAAATGTATCTTTTTAATACAATATAGTACTTGTGAAAACTCAAAACAGCCTAAATATATGAAACGGAGGGGTATAATTTAATCAACTTCCCATCTCCTTTAATTACTACTTACAAATTACAATCTATGTACATACTTTTGTCCATTTGTGGTCTATTAACCAGAGTCCAAGTTTGTTTCCTAAGTAAGGAATGAATCCCTAATCCTTTTACAGCATTAATTAATATTACATCAGATGAAAATGTGCTAAGAAGTTATAACTCACTTTCACAAGGATAAGGTTACTTTGCGTTAACGTTGATGCTGGTGGAATATGGACCGTGGAAATTAAGCCGTGGCCCGGATGCGATTTAATGAATGCAAAGAAGAATAAATCATTGCTATATATACACCCCACATGGAGAGGAAAATACTGAAGCAAATTAAACCTTGAGCGAGCTCCGTCGAAAAACCCGTTGATTTAAGATCGTTGAGCCTTTGCATTACGTATAGTACTTAAAGATCATGACTGTATTTGCAAGAAATATTCTTCGTCATCCGAAACAACCCACACAATGATTATTAAGAGTTGATATTGATTCATTTTGATAGGTCGACGTGGGATTTACATATTGTATCTTACATGTCCACGCAAGATTGATGTTTGCTACTCATTTAATGAGATTGATTAGATTAGATATATATAGCTCATCGGAGCTTATTAATTAAGAATCCATCTATATTATAATGTTACTGTTATATGTTATATGCTGGTTATTCATTTATTTGTTCGATGTGAGATTTATCTGTTAAGAGTAGTATTATATATTTTTCAGAGCTAACGCCCTGCTAATGCCCGTGTCACGCTATCACAATCGGGGAGAGAGAGAGCAGTCGTGGTCACTGTTGGGTAAATAACGAACATGTAAAAGGAAAGGGGGCCAACCTTGCATGGCTTGGGACCATTAATTGAATGGGAAAATTGAGAGAGAAAGGACTAAAAAGGTTTATTTTTTCTTCATGCAAGGATCCGATCGAATGAACCTTTTTTATCTTTAAGTATTTTTCTACACATATTTATCCTGTAGATATAATTAACTTGAATTAACTTTTTTAAAGGAAAATGGACCATTCATATAATATTTTACATTTTCGTTAAAATCTCACATTATCCTCATATATCATGGACACAATGTCAGTGCTCAACATGCATGGATACTAAAGTAAATTTTTTTGTAGCATTCTGTGAACAAGAACGCGCCTTTAATGTAAATTTCACTATCTCTAATGTGAACTTTTTGTGGGTTTATCGAAACGTCTAAAGCTTTAAACAGACAAGATTTGTCGAGAGAGCTTTTTGGCTCAAAAATCTAAGCAATGTAATGATCTCTTTTCAAAAGAAGGTAAAATAAATGCGAGTTGGCTAGTCCAGCTCCAGCTAACGCTCGAAAACTTGTGGTATAGAATTAGAAGTCATAATTGAACGGTCGATTTTGGTTTGACTTGATCATTTGGATTATTCTCTGTTCTTTTTTATTAGGGAAATTTTTGCTCGCTTCTCATCCAAATATATGGAAACATTATCTGCTCATGTTACTAGCAAGGCATTGATTAGCTGCTGAGTTCTTTTCAATTTTGGTCCCCTGTCAAGTATTAACTACGACAATAATTCTACAAGAATGATGGTCTTTTTGATTGGGAACTTCTCTTATAATACAAACCATAAATTTGTTAGTTACCAAACTATACGTAAACACTTGGGGATAGATACCTTAGATTTTAACTCAGTTTTATTTTAATGACTCGTAAGAAAAACTAAGTCTTGAAAGGTTTCAATTAAAAAGCGAGTCTTCAAAATTTTGAGTTCAACTAAATGTGTAGATAGGGAATGAATAGTAGAAAGTAGTTGTGAGTCTTACAAAAGTATGGTCGAAATATATTCAAATTCAAACTGTAATTTGGCCAAGAAATTATAATTATAATCTAATTTCCACAAATTATTATTATTATTAGGGAAAATTACAAAAGATATGGTTTTTAAATCTTGTATTTGCAAAAATCAGGCGCTTTTTTTTTTTTTAATTTGCAAATATAAGGTCTTCTATTATATATTATTACATATATATATATTAAAATTTACTATATATAAAATGTACATTATTAATACGCGCAATTGATTTGGCTGCATTAAATGATTCCCTAATTTTCCTATCAATTTTCAATTCATCTCATTCAACCAGCAACAAGAGGAGATGGACAAAAATTAAAAATGACACAAGATCTTTCCCAATTGCATATCTTTTTTTTTTTTTTTTAAATAACAGACCACTGAATTTTTAGCTCAAATGATAAACCGTCCAAAATAAAGCTTTCAAAAATTATGAAAAACATATGGTGAAAATTTTGATGTTCTACTATATAATCATTATCCGGTTTTATTTTACAATGTCAAAGTTAGATTTCCTCTCTATTTACCTTTTGATTTTTGAATAACCTCAATAAAAAATTCATAAGATAATTAATTTTTAAAATCGTGATGTTCATATAAAGTTAACATGTACAGTTAACGAAAAAACTCATATGGCTAGAACATTATAATTTTGTCCATTGTATTTATTCCAACTCGACTTCACACCAAAGATAAGCTACAAGGTTGTTAAAAAGACTTTGGAGAACATCTATAATAAGAAATGTTTGCTCAAATTTTAATTTAATGGTAAAATTGTATGTCATTATATTTTTGAATCAACATCACTCAATCAAATACGATGAATTAGAATTTGCATGTGAACATTGGATTAATTTTTAAAAACAGAGCATTGACAATAGAATCCAACATCCTAAATCTTTAAATCTATAATTAAGATTGTGTGATCTCAAAATATTTGACAAAATATAATCACATATTGTATTTTTCAATAGTAATACAAACCAATTGGAAGCCTTTACGTAACTATATCAAATAGAAGATGAGTTTTTGACATGCAATATGCCATTTTAACTAAGCCAATTGTTAAATTGTAGCTTCGAAGAAAAAGCACATTATTAGAATTGTTGAAATTATTGCTTCTAGTCTGCATTCTATCACAATACAAGAAAGCAATGATGTATGGTCGATGCTCTATTAAAAAAAAAAAAAAAACTACCATGAACATGGCCTTTGCATCGTCCTTTCTTTATAAATCATTTGTAGACCTTCATCCTCAACCAATCTGGCAATGTCACTGTGTGGTAACTTCTGGCATTGTGACCAGATCATCTAGTACAAGATTTGCTACAAGTTCGATAAGGTCACATTTGTAGAAGATGATATTTGAGGTCTAGAATCATCTTCGTGATACGAGTGAAATCATTAAACGTGTCCATTGAACGATACATATAAATCTAGGACATATTCTTCATTTTTTTAATACTCTGACATAGTAAAACCATTGATGCCACAATCAATCATCATTTTTGTTGAAAATATAGTGTATGTTAGTCACGGTGACGAAAAAGCAATTCATACCTAAAATGTTGATCGAACCTTTTTGTAAAGCTTTGCAGACCAAATGCATAGATCTTCACAACATAAATATTCAAATTCAAATATTGGTAACCCGTTAATTTTTCTCCAGACATTAATTATGTAACCACTGCTTAATTATAGGTTAGTTGAATTGTGACTCAAATTCTTCACCGTAATTTTGCAAGCTTTCCATCCATATATATATATATATATATATATATATAATGGAAAGTATTTTCATTATTAGTAATTTTGTAATTGAATTATAGCATCCACCTGACTTCTACAATTCTTACAATTTGACATGATTTTTGCAATATAGAAATAGAATTGTTTGTATATATTTAAATTATTATAGCAGAAAACACTAAGTTACATCGTTGGGCTCTTGAAGCCCATAGTAAATGTACCAAGTTGGATTACAAAGGTCCATTAGTCCACCTGAACCCATTTATTCAGGTAGGGATAGAGAAAAAGAAGGTATATCCAATCGAGTTGCCAAGTTATTTGCCACAGAAATTATATAAAATCAGACGTATGATATTATAAATGGGGTCAGACGTTTGTGTGACATATCATATTCACACAACACATGCGTTAAATGGCGTCAAATATCTGATTTTATATCATTTCTCACATGGAAATACATGTTTGTTATAAAACTAAAGAAATTAAAGACAATATCAAGAAATGTGGAGGAGAAAAGAGAAGAGACTAGGGAGAGAATTTTCAATTACTTGATTGAAGTGAAGTATACAAGCGCCCTTATTTATTTATAAATCAGTTAAGGGACAAAATAGTAATTACAAAATACAACTTTATAACTAAAATGTACAATCTTGATAATAATCAACTTGTAAGTTGTAGATTTATTTATATATCTAACTGGATAATGAACTTGCTTGGTCCCTCACTTGCCTATAATAGATTAGCCACTTGTATTACATTGATAATAAGAATAATCCAGTTACATTACTTTGATAACCAACTTGCACTTGTATCTACTTGTATACAGTATAATTCATTTGTATTTTAAACATGTCAAATTCATTCCATCCAAATACTCATCCACATATAATAATCAACTTGTTTGCAATAAGTAGATAAATTCATAAAAATGTTCACTTACTCATTCTCTAAAAAATTTGCCCGTCTTGAAGTACATGTTCACTTTCGTTTACTCTCGAATTCAAAAGACACTGAGATATTTGACCGTGTAAATTGATCCTGCCACATGATAGGAGAGCATTACTCCCCCGTCTTCTTCAATTGAACCACTCTTTAGATCAGTTTTCACCACAAAAGTGATGTAATATCATTTACAAAATTCATTATGGTTAGAAAACATATTTGCCTTTTGGGATAGTATTGTTTAAGAATGTTCAAGCACAAGACATCTGATGTTGGTGCCAAAACGACACCAGATAGTGATATTATAGCATAATATCAACACATCACCACATCCTCTTCAAATCCATCAACTAGTATTATACCTACCACATCATATGTCTGATATCGTAATGGAACAGATATTTGGCACTTGAACATTTTCATAGTATTCCTTACCTATAAGATAAGGAAATTTTGCGATTTTACTGTATTTCCAATACCAATTTGAACAAAAATCAGACATTACTTACAGGTCCAAGTTCAAACCTCAGTAATTTACATTTACATAAAAGAGTCCTGCAGAGTGCATTCCTATATTGAAAACACATGGAATATATTCACCATTTCGTTGAGTAACACTTAGTAGCTTGTCCAGCCCCAACGAGGTAAGGTCGAAAGGTTCTCATAACTTCCTCATAGGTCGGCCTCTTATAGTCCACCGCCTGCAACAGATTATCCCGTGATCGAATCGGCTCTTTGGTCCAACATGTATGTGAAATGAAGAACTATCAGGAGGGGACATTCAAAAGTACCTGCTCAATGACTTCTTCTGGGGTCGCCCATTTCCATTCGGAGAACTCTCGGTCAGTTGCTCCATTTTCTAAGTTGATTTCTCTTTCATCTTTTGTCAATCTCATAAGAAACCTGCCAACTCATCAATTTCTTCAGTCATTAATCAAGCTCACATTGAATTGGAGAGTAAAAATATACACTCAGATTATATTAGCCATTATGACAGTTCCAATCAGCATCCAATCAATGCATCAAACCAGAGACTGTATTTTCAGTTTCAAGTTATTTTACATTGTTCCAATTCTTAAGATACCAGATTCGACTAATAGCAACAGGAATCCTAGATCCCAGATTTACTTCCTTTGCTCATTAAAGTTTCAATGGAATGATATAATACACGAAAATTTTTAGTTGGAAAACTCTAGAAGTTGAAGCCAGAGACACCGATAGGATGGAAAATGTTGTTAGATCAAGATAGAGGAAATAAAATAAGCTACTCTGATATCCGCTACATTTTTTGACAACGTCTTTTAGGGAAGGACAAGATGCTCAGCCTTCGACTTCAATTGGGAAACTCAAAAAACTACATAAATAACAAGGAAAACTATGTTATTTAAGGAGCCTCCTTATTCCTTAAACAAGTGTTACTCAACCAAACTAGTGGGTTTCTTATATTTTGCATGTTTACCAGGTTAGGGAATGAGAATAATCAATTACGCAATCAATTAAAGAAAACTATGTTCTTAACTATTTAAATAAAATAAAATAAAATCAGGAAACTTGAAGGGAAACAATCTAAGCATTATAACATACCATTTTTGTGCCTGTCCATGCCATTCTCCTCCCCAAAGACGATTCACTTTGGCCTTCACAGCAGGAGGGAATTCATAGCTTAACCAATTTGGTACCTGATAATTTACAGCAAACTTTAAAAATGAACCTACAAAATCCTTCTTTTACGACATTTAATAGATGGAAACAGTTTGTTTCGTCATGCGCTTACCAAAACACACAACCAAAATTTTATTTTATTTTAATTTTATTTTTTTTTCCAAAAAGCAAACTCTGCTTTATTATAGTTGCTGGTTTAAGGCTTTTTCTGGCAATTGACAATTGGCTGTTTTGGTAAGCCAAGTCATGAAATTATCTTTGTCGAGCTTATTCCTACTTTCCTATCCACTTTGCAAGGTCGAATTCCCATACAGAATGGCAACGTTATAGTAATGGTAGACGTGTAACAATATTCAAGATCTGAACATATTACAATGTTGATTGAGATACCCTGAAAGGAAAAGGGGAAGGTTATAGGACAACCTCAGCAATTATTTCAGCTGATGCTACTCCAGTTTCTTCTCTCAGTTCTCTAATTGCTGCAGCTCTTGGATCCTCACCATCTTCGATTCCCCCCTGCAAATATAAAATTGGCAAGAAACAGCATAAGATTGAAGGATAAGCAAATTATTCCATGGAAGGCTAAACCCATGGTCAATTCAGATAATGTTCTGAACACCAAAAAGTTTGAAGATAGACGAATATTGGGCAGTAATAGGAGCTGATTCCTAATCTTCAATGTCCATCCAACCTATGATTCTCCATGTACAATTGGGTCAAAAGTGTTAGTAGGTATCATATTCGCATTTGAACTTCCTTTCATCCCGAAAATACACTACTATATCCCCAATAGAAGAAAAGTTTAGATCATTAGTTATAGGCAATCATCACATCATCTTTTCTCTTTCTCAGTTTGACCATCAATTTTTTGATGTGATACAGCTTAGATAAACATTGCAACAAATTTTACAACTTATGTCAGTCGAATCGATAACACGGAGAGGAGAAAATTAAGGTGGCATCACCTGAGGCATCTGCCATGCACCTGGAACATTCAGTCTGGATGCAACAAAGACCTGAAAGCAAATTGCAAAAGTTATATTTTCCTTGAATCCACAGACTCACACTTCCATTATAAGAAAATAAGCACGTAACCCAACTTAATTGCTAGTGACTTTCATTAGACAGAGGCCGGAAGTTAAACCAAAATATCAGTTACCAGATTCTTGACCCCTTACTGTTTTCATGACTAGACCAAAATGCATTAGAAAAAACCAGTAATAGTCTACCAGCACTTTATATATGATGAGAGATGGCCCTTCAAGTCAACCACATACTCAGACAACTTGATAACATAATCGCAAAAGAACGTTATTCACAATAATTTGGCCACATTTATGAAGAAAATACAAATCAATATAAAGCTGTCACATGCACATTAAGAAATTTAATTGAGCCTTTCAGTGACGTTTACTTCAACTTTAAAACAGCATGGAAAAAACATATAATTGCATGCATCTTTACTTATTGCGTCAAGCTCCATCACTTCACTCAAGCAGCAAAGTTAGATCATGATGGGCAAAATTTGCTCGGAGGATAATACTTTTATTATGTATAATCATCATAAGTTTGATATCACATTGGTAGATCAAAAAGACTGCCGAATCATTCTTAAAGATGGAAAATTGATATAATAACAGTATTACCATATAGTTCACTGGTTTTACAATCTATTCACTAATCCAAAAAAAACCAAAAAAACTAAGGTCCATATGCGTTCACCATTGTTTTCTACCCCCAATCCCTTTGCTATTTGAGACCAGAAGAACAACATAGAGACAATAAAATTGAGAAAATTATCAAATACAACATTGTAAATATCTACTATGTCCCAAATATATCCCATAAATTTATGCAGTGAAAACTAAAAAGGAAAATTTTAAAACGAGCATGTTAAACAAGGATGAACAGAGAAAATGGCAGCCACTCTCACAAATCAGCATGTAAAGCTCCAAAAAAACTGTGCTTTTGCCTCTGTTCTCCAATCACCCCAACCACAAAAAAAAAAAAAAAAGAGAGTACAATATGATGAAGAAGCCAGTATAATAGTGCTTTACAAGTAAAATTCCAGTAAAAGGCGGGTAAAGATTAATGATTTCTGAGATAAACTGAAAAAAGAAAAGAAATCTAGTTACTAGCCCTCATAATATCATTGCCACCACAATAGCCAACAGTAAGCATAATTCATAAAATTCACAAAAGAAACGTCTAATTTCACGCCACCAGATTATTTCAACCAGTACCGACATAAATCCCAGAATAAATATGCAAGAAAAAGAAATTTGCAGGCATGGTGTTATGAGGTGAAGAATACAACAATCAAGTGAGAGAAATGGATATATTCATACCATATTATCATCATTGATTAGACAGACTCCAACGTTGGGACGATAACCAGAGGGCAGACCATCCATTGATTTTTTCTTTTTTCTTGAAAGAAAGCGAGGAAAGGAAGGAAGTCAGAGGCTTGAAAAACACTTTGAAAGGAAAAAGAGAGAATTTTTCTTGTAAATGCAAATCACAATCAGACAATCACTTCTATCAGAAAGTCAAACCTATTTCTTATGTTAAGTTGGGGTGTGGGGGTGATTGATGATGGGGTGGGTGCCATCGAAGACTTTTTTAAAGAGTTTCTCCTGTATCAACTGTTCTTGAGTGCGCTCAAATCTTGCGCTAGCATAGCACTTGCAACTTAGTGAGAAAAATCAAATGAGTATACGGATAACATCGAGTTGAGATATGACGTCTTTGTTATCTAGTACACTAATAATTGTAACATAAAAGGTATCGATATTTTCTTAAACACTGAATTTGAAATAACAGAAATCAAATGGTCATTGAACAAGTAGTCTATCATTAAAGATACGAGAAACACTCATGATTATCGCCTGTATGAGTGAAAGAAGAACCTCAATCTATTCATATAACAATATAATACTGAACGTTGATTTCATCTTTACGACTTGAGAAATCTTAAGTGTTTAAATTTCCCTGTATGCTTAGCCTCGAATGAGCTAATCAAGTGGAGTTAAAAGAACAAAACTTCAAAGAAACATTGGTAGATGGGATGAAGTTAGTGACCCAAAAATGAAAGATGAGAGATGATACACGCGTAGGTAGAACTAAGAGAGGACAAAATAATTGAAGACAAAGAGTGTAGTGGACAAAAGCATGGGCGTTGACTTTTGATCACATGAGTGGAATAAGCATCTTATAATTAATGGCTAACTTTACACCAGAAAGAGCACCGCACATCTTCAGGTGGGGGAGAGGAGAGACTTGGAAAGGAAATAAAATAAATTAAAATAAAATAAAAACACTATTTCTCCATCAATTTTAGGGTGGAAAATATTATTAATATAAAGTTAGAGTAATTTACAGCTAACGTCCCCAACCTTTCAACTTTGTTGGGATTGCATCCTCAACTTTTAATTTTTCTTTTCAAAGTCCTCAATCTTTCAAAATCATTACACATAAGATCTCTCAGAGGGAAATCATCTATTCTACCGTTAATTTTGAAGGATATTTTGGTAAAATATAAAAAAAATAATTATTTATTTTAATGTTTAAAAAAATTAAAAAAAGGGGGAAGACTCCCCCTCAAGGCTGCCGGAAATGGCAGCAAAAGGTGGCTGCCATTTCCGGCAGCACAGGGGGAGACTCCCCCCTAAAGTTTAATTTTTTCTCTTTTTTTTTTTTTCCAGAAACCAAGTTTAATAATTTTATGCTAGAAGGATTATAACAATGAAGATAGGACTTCGCGTGTCTTCTACTAGAAATACAACTTTGAAGGCAAGAGACAACAAACTCCCCTTGGCCTAACAAAAAATGAATTATTCTACTTTTAGATAAATAATTTACATAAAATTTCATGTAATGCATGAGAGCTATGTAATTAGAATTGATTAAAAAGTTATATATATATATAATGTATAAGAAAACACAATTCTGCCAAACATGGTCGTATATATAAAAAATTGTTTAGATTTTTTGTGTAAGTATCACATGGTTGAACAAAAACACTAAAATAACTTCTAATCTCGATTGTAACAAACAAAACATAACCGATTAACCAAAAAAAAAAAAAAAAGACATTCTCTTTTTTGGTCAAGTTGATCTTACTGAAAGCCTAGTAGCTCCTTTTGAAAATATACTCTAAGATGAGTTCGTAATATAACTGTATCAGTAAGCCTAGTGGAGTGAGCAGTCCAAAACCGATAGCACTCCAATCTCATGGGTCGAGTCCAATAAAATCTGCATTCCAAGTGGACAAGACAAACTCACAAATTTCAAAAGAAAAAAAGCAAAACATATGTACAAGCACATGTTGCCAGCTTGTTAGTGTAATGTGCATCTGTGTTGTGTTGGTGTATATCAATTTTTCTACGCTGTCACAGATCTGTAACCTCACTTGCCCCCATCTTTCTATTATCATTAGACCCTCTAATTAGATTTGGTAATATTTGCAGTTAATGTGCTATGTTGGTAATGTTTGTTGCCTCGTTCCTCTGATTGTGCCGTTTAGCGGGTCCATAGTTACCGGTTAAGATATATCTAACACAGGATAATACATAGGACGTATAATTTGTAACGTTTTAAAACAAGTTTTTTGTTTAAATTTGTCGTTTATCACACTCAGAAGTTATAATAAGAGAAGTAATATCTTTAAAAAAAAAAAAAAAACTGGGTTAAAGCACCAATAAAATTGGAACTCATGTCAAAAGAACAAAAGTAATGCTTAAGCTTTTAGATTCAAAACCGGTTCATAAAATAAAAAATTATGGACATTCCTCCCCAGAAGTAAAGTGGTTTTTGATATTCTCTTTAAAATCTCAAAAATAATTAATCGATTTATCAACTCCACAAACGTAGATTGTTACTTTACAAGAGGATGCGGTTTTTTCTTTTGTTTTATTTTGGAGAGAATATCTTGTCTTGGATTTAAGTCCAGAAATATGAAACTGTAATTATATCAAACGGTAATGAGACATAATATTAGTCATTAACGTAAGTACATTACCACTCTCATAATTCACATTAGTGACTTGTATCATACCGCACCATGCGTTTAGTTAGCTGTGACGGCACCAAACACGTGGTACTTGATCAAAATCATATCATACGAACAGTTATTTTCAATATCAAACAATTCTGCTGACTTCTTCCATACCTCTACTCTATCAAATAGAATTTCATTATATACATGTAATAAATAAATAGCTATATTAGTGTGAACATTTCCAAATTTTTTGAGTAAAACTTTTTCATATCTTCATTCCTCCTATCAATCAATATTCAAAAAACAGAGTTAATTATCTCAAATGCCATTGAAATTTTCAAAAATGATCTCATATACCACTATATTTTAAAACTTATGTCAAATGTCACTACACCTTTTAAAAGTTATCTCACCGACCATTGTACTTTAAAAATTATCACACTTACTACTAAACTTATCAAAATGTTACTTGGTTTGTCATTGAACTCGTTTAAATAGGTTATTTTTGTAATTGAAACTGTATCATTTGATTATATCATATATTAATGATTGAAACTGTTATACAGTAAAATCCGTTTTCTACATGTTTGAATTATTATTTTTTAATTCTAGTACTAATTGAGTGGCTCATGGGGTAAGTTTCTTATAAGTTTGATGCTAAGTGAAGTAAGTTTTAAAGTATAGTAGTGTTGGAGACAATTTTTTGAAAAGTTCAATGGTATTTGAAGTAAATTTTAAAGTACAATAGCATACGAGATCACTCTTAAAAAGTTCAATGACATTTGAGATAATTAACTCTAAAAAAAAAATCAAACGAATTAATTCACTGAATCTTGTCATACATAAAAATTTGAAAAATGATATTTGTCTAGATCATTCCACTCTAGTTGGCTTTTTCTTATTAAATATCGTATAGGTAGGTTTCTTCATACACTTATGATTATCCACTTATCTTTAAAGTAAAAATGTGAAGACTCATCTCCAGTCTATAAATAAATAACATTACACTAAAAACTTATACTTTCCAAACACGAAATTAACTTTTCAGTATATTTATTTTTAGAAAAAACTTAAAAATGTATTTTGCATTATTTGAAAAATTTTTAGAAGAAGCTGCAGTAGCTTTTTTTAAAAATCGTCAAAACAAAGAGTAAGATTTAATTCTTGAAACACACACTCGTCACGATGTAGCAATAGCATCCATAATATTTTCTTGTAATTTTATTATTAGTAATTAAAGAGAATTTATCATCATAATAAATATAAACTATTAGCCACTAATGTGAACATTTCAAGAGAAAATTGAATAAGACATATATATCTTAATTCACATTCATTTTATATATGAATATAATTTAGATAATTGGATGTCGTTAGTTCACAGAAACATTGGATCATGCATGGAGTTTCACTCTTAATAGACGCAAAATTCTCTTTTCCGTCTATTTATATAAAACTTTAGCATTATTAGAACGGTTTCTATATAAAAGAAGCAGCATCAACCTTTTTAGAAAGAATAATGCAATGCAACACCATTCTATGTGACAACAAATATGATATGAAATGTTAAGTGGAATTAAATGAATGAATAAAGGACCCACTTAATTTTACTTATCATTTAATGTCATATTGATATGATATCAAATACTAGTGGGGTTAAATAACATCACTCTTTTTGAAATTGCCTAAACATAGTAGATAAAAGAAGAGTCCAAAATAATTGAGTCTCGGAAAATTACTAGGACCATGTTTTTTGTACCCTCCCGGAAATTCGACTTACAGGACGACCAAGGAATGCGGAATTGGGGCAAGAATAGAAAATTGTGTCCACACTAACTTCGTTTTTTCTATTTGTTTATTACATTATTTATCTATTTAACTCTTGAAAAATCCATAGGTATCATAAGAGAACGATTTTCTTGGTTTTATTTATTTATTATTCTTATTATTGGTGGTGGTGGTAGCAACCATCATATTCTATTGCTTGGCTTTCCCGCTTTCCTTACTTGGCTAGTTCAGAAAGGTTCCACATTGTTCATACAAGAAGTCACAAAGAAGTGACAATGAAGATTCATATAATTCCTTGTTTTTTAATTTTTTTTATTTTGATTTGAAGAGTGTATTTTAAATCAGTAGTTAGCTATTAATGCGTATGGTTCCAAAAGTTTTCAGTTAATCATCTTTTGATTCTTCTTCTTTCAATTAATTTCCAAAGTAAATGTCTAAACCAATTCTCAAGATAGGTATCATTGTATCAATATCAAGGAATCGGTACCTTGACACTCGTCACGAGTAAAAGTCTTCCTTCTACCAAAATTAGAACACTCATTACGTACCCTTCACAAAAAAAAAAAACACACACACACACACACACTAGTACCGTTCTAATGTCATATATATAATACCATATAGTGTCATATAAACAAATAGGTCTGTAGCGTGCATCAAGACACACTATATGAGGAATTATATAGCATGTTTGATACACGTTATATGGCCGTATAAGACTATATTGTACTGTCATATGTGTGACACAAGATATTTTTAGTAAGACTTGACCCCAAATCATTTTTGGATTTCATTAATGATTTGTTCAACACAAATTAGAATTCCTGCAGTTACCCTACATAGTTGATAACAAAAGACACGTCAGCTCCTCTTTGAACTGAATCCCATGTAGTAGTCCAGTTATGGCACTCCCATAATATGCCGTTGTATCACCTCATGTCTCTTGTAGATGCATGAATACATAATATATATATATATATGCACCTATATGGGAGGTGTTATAATGGCAGCTTTCAGAAGTGTTTGGAAATTTTCATCTGTTGTAGATCTTTTTTTTTTGCTCTCCGTTGGAGATAATAATAGAAGATGTGAAAAATATGTTCCACAAGAAACCTAACTCCAAATTATTTTTGAATTTAATAATATTTGTTCTACCCAAATTAGAGCTCCCAAATTTGCAAAAAAAAAAAAATAATAATAAAAATAAATAAATAAATAAAAATAAATTAGATCTCCCACTATCTAGTTACCATACAAAGTAATACAAGTTATGCACAGCACAACATGTCTGATTTGATCTCAAACCCTAATTCATCTCTTAAGTTTTGTCAATTTACCTTTTCGGAATTAATCCCAATCCGTAACTCAAATTATTATAAGACGTTATTAACTCTAAGTCATCTTCCTCCACCCAAATCATTCTCAACTTATTATAAGACGTTATTAACTCTAAGTCATCTTCCTCCACCCAAATCATAATCATAATAATTCTTGTTATTCTCATTACATGTATCTCAAATTAAAAATCTAGTTTCCCCTCGATATTTGTCAATTAACTAGCATATATACTGCTACGCGGTGATTCTGAGAATATTCTCCTTGATATTTGCTATTTAACTAGTATATATATTGCTATATGGTGATTCCAAGACTACAGAGAAAGGAGGAAGAAGATTATAAATGAAAGGGGTGGAGAACTGGAGGAGCCCTGGGAAGGAACAGGGCCATACATGATACATGATAATTTCAACCAGTATTTGAGAAAAATCTCCAATAGGTAATCATCATTTGTAAACTATCTAGGTCAACTATCAAGATAACGGCACGTTGACCTCTTTTGAGTCAACGTCATTTTCAACAGAAATCAAAACGTCCACTATTCTCGTTACCAAAGATCTCCCCAATCCCATCACACTCCATTCCGTTTCCCTGCCATCGTCTTCATCATCATTCGCACGTGCACCCATTTTCTCCAGTCACGTGCTCCCCCGTTCTCCAGCTTCGAATTTGAGACTCTGCGCTTTTTCTTCCCCCCTCCACACACTTTCTCTCTCTACACAGCAAGATTTATATATTTTTGCCCATTCAATTCGTTCAGAAAATGGAAGATTTTTTGTAATTCAGATTGTCTGTATTTGTCACGATTTTCCATTAGGATGTGAAGAAAGAGAGATGCACGCGTATAATCGGCTCCCGAGCAGCGGACACAACAGCCCATCTTCCCCGCCGTCGTCGCCTGTTTCCCGTTCGCCCCGGCTGCGCCACCGATCTTCCACAGCCGGACGACCGGGTCGACCCATCCCGAGAACTCCAGCCCAGCGTCTAGCCTGGATCCTTCTATCTCTTCTATTGAAACGCCAGGGAATTTTCCTGTTTGCGCCACTGTTGTATATTTCTGTCATTTTGTTTTACATGGGAACGGTGTCTTTCGATGCGGGTCCGTTCATTAAGCATCGGCCAGCACCCGGATCAGTCTACCGGAGCCCCCAACTGTATGCAAAGCTCCGGCTTGAAATAAACTCAGATAATTCCTCTGTTGATACGGTTAGTTCTTGACTTTGATTTGTCCTTTGGAAAACGGAAGTTCGAGTTTTTGGAAGTTTTGTGCTGTTTATGAGTTTTCAGTAATGTGATTTTGTTTGAAAGTGACTTGGACTTGGTATTGCTTTTTTTTTTTTTTTTTTTTTTTTGACTCTTGCCTTTCAGAGTATAGCAGCATTAATTATCCTGTCTTGTAATTTTCGTTAGTTGGACACTTCGGTAAATTGAATATTTTCCTGTTACTTTTTGTTTCAATGTCAAACGGGTAGGGTAGAAGCTTGAATGTGAATCTGGTAGCTTTTTGAAAATTTAGATCTAGAATGTCTTCCAACACAGCAAACATCTTTCTGCTGGCTATACATCGATCAAGTTGATTTTAATGACTATTGGGATTTGTGTGCAAATGGAAAAGTAAGACCTTATGCCAGAATTTCAAAAATAATAGTACTCAACTTGATATGCAGACTCTAATGATAAAGCTTCAGTTTTGAAGTGGAATAAAAAAGGTTGGTTTCTGTTGCTGTATTTTAAGGGAAATTGAAAAGGTTATGATAAAGTTGTTCAGGGCTTAAATTTTATTCCTCCATCCTTGTGAAGTAGTGCAGCTAATGATGTTGGTGCAAGCTAGCCTGAAACTCATCTCTTTGACATTGGAACTGAAGAAACACTGATGAAGTTGGCCTAGTAATTCTTGTGTTCTGGTCCCCTAGTTTTCCTAATAACCATACTGGTGCATTAAGAATTAACACGCCAAGCTGTTTCTTAATTAAGTCTGATGGAAATTTATGTTCTCAAGACTATCTCTGTATAAGTTTGTCGCTGTGAGGTTGTGATGGGCAATGTTCTGTTACGAAGTTAGTCTTGTACAACAACATTTTGTTGGTGTCTTTTGTTGGCAACTAGGCAAGCATAATAGTTTTGTACTTTTACTTCCTTTTCCATTTTATTTTAGAATAAATTTCAGGCAAGCTTTTGGAAATTTTTATTTAAGTTGGGAAAAAGGAATTAAAGTTTAGCTGCATGAAGATCACATTTCACTTGGTGAGTTAAATCATGCCTAGGAGGTCGAATTAGCATATACAAAGTGTTTGTCATATATGAGTGAAAATAGACGTTCTTATCTAACTTCTGTGGAAGTAAGACTTGGTTTTATCTTTTATAGCAGGCTACTTCTTGTACTCATGTGTACGAAATTTGTACTCCAGAAGTGATGGAGCACCGCATATTGCATATGCAGGACGCAATTAATTGGTTCACTCGGCCTTCTATGTGAAAAATGGCTATTTATCAATGCTCAGGGAATTGCGAACACAGTACTGAGAGTGTTGCAAATATATTCTCAAATTTTGTAGATTGGTTATAGGCATCATTGGACTGTGGGGCCATGTGATGGGGTTATAGTTGTCTTCAACATCTGAGGTTTTCCCCTGAATCAGATTCCTACCAAGGATACCCTGAATTTATATTCAATCCAGAAGTGCCAAAAGCACCGTCTTTTCTTTTTGGAAAAGAAATTGATAATAATAACAATCGACTGCAATTATGATTTGATTGAAGTGTCTGTCTTGTAATGTATATTACTGAAAGATTGTTGATAAATGGTTTCTCATGTACTTTATAGTAACTCAATTTTTGCATTTCATTCTAGATATCAACCATATGGAAACACTCTTATAAAGGTGGTGAGTGGAGACCTTGCATAAACAAGTTCTCAGGAGGTAGCAAAATTACTTGTTAACTCATCTTTTATTACTTTGTAAATGCAATGATTGTCCATTGCTGTATTTACAATGCCTTGTTTATTTTCTCACTGTTTTTAGTATATGGTTCCACTATAGCTTTGTCATGTGTAAATTTTTTAGGTTTACCTGAGTCAAATGGGTACATTTATGTTGAGGCAAATGGTGGACTGAACCAGCAGAGAACATCGGTATGGCCAATATTTTTGTTCTTCCCTTACAAGACTTCTGGTTTCATAAACTTACCGCCTAAACAATATCCGTTCTCTCTATTTGTTTCTTTTTCTTTAGATATGCAACGCCGTCGCTGTGGCAGGCTATCTTAATGCTACACTCATAATTCCCCATTTCCATTTTCACAGCATTTGGAGAGATCCAAGGTGCGTAGTATTCATTACTGCCAAGTTTGCTTTAATGTAAACAAAGCATTTGTTTGGGAAGAAAAAGTGAAGTCATTTTGGAAATGAAAATGTATAGCATCTATTGATATGGCTGTGTAAAAGGGAAATGGTAGCCATGATTAGTTGGTTTATGCCAAGTAGACATCATTCTAAAATGAGATCCGCCATGTTGGTGCAATAGTGGGGCCCGCTAAACCACTTGTGTGTTTTTTATGAGGCAATGCCCAAATAGGTTAGATTTGCTGAATCCACGTTGATATGGGCCAATTGTCATTGATGTGTAACTTTTAAATTGTTATAGGGGTGATTATGTAATCCAATTGATACTATCTTTGTCTTGAAGATGATGTGTGTCACTTATGTGCACATGTATACATATGTAGCAAACTTCATGACATATGCAATGACTCATTCTTCAAATAAATTTGACTTTGGTATCGAAGTTTAAGGCAACGGTCCATTGACAAAACCATGTCCTTATTGCCCTGTCTTTCCGGAAATGGAAGGTTTGATTTTAATCTTCCCTGTGCAGCAAATTTGGCGATATTTATGATGAAGAGTTTTTCGTGAAAGCACTAGAAAATGATGTTCGTGTAGTAAACACAGTTCCAGGATACATAATGGAGCGATTTGACTACAACATGAGCAATGTGTACAACTTCAGGATAAAAGCATGGTCATCCATCAACTATTATCGGGATTCAGTTCTTCCAAAGCTACTAGAAGAAAAGTAAGTAACCCTGGATCTTCTCTTTTTCCTGATTTCTAAACAAGCAAGTGCAAGTGCAACATATCTGTAGACTATATATGGTTCTTCTATTTAAGATGTGCCTTTGGATGCTAGTTTCCTAAGGAATATTTGTATAATGTCATACAGTGGATGACTGAATGTATAGAATTTCTTATTGTATCCCCTGCTACACAATAGTATTCTTTCTGAATGAGCGCTATACACTTCTAATGCTGATAATTCCATTACCATATTTGATCATTTGCTCTTTTCCTTTATCAGTCATTTTCTATAATATGACTGGTAGCAATATGGATACCAAAAATATTGGAATATATCACAATTTAACAAGAACCTTGATGAGAAGGATGGGATTGGTCATTCCTTTGATCTTTATTTTTCATGAGTTGCTTTTCTTTTTCCATATCATATTTATTTCAAATTCTTTTGCTATATCAATCAAGGACATTTTCACTTACAATTGGCCACAACAGGATTATAAGGCTTTCCCCTTTTGCAAATCGTTTGTCATTTGATGTACCTCCATCAGTTCAACGACTTAGATGCTTGGCAAATTATGAAGCTCTAAGCTTTTCAAATTCTATTTCTGCCATGGGCAACACCTTGGTTAAAAGAATGAAAGAACGCAGTGCAAATAATAGTGGCAAGTATATCTCTGTGCATCTTCGCTTTGAGGAGGTTAGTTTACATACATTGTGCTTTATTTTGTTTGTACAGTAAGCAATGGAAATCCTGAGAACGCATTGACAACTCTTTTTATATAGGACATGGTTGCTTTCTCCTGTTGTGTATATGATGGTGGAGCAAGAGAAAAAAGAGATATGGATGCTGCGAGGGAGAGAGGTTGGAAGGGAAAATTTACAAAACCTGGTCGTGATATTCATCCTGAAGCAATCAGGTTGAATGGGAAGTGTCCCTTAACGCCTTTAGAGGTAATACCTTATGTACTTTTGTCGCTTTCAAATCTTCATCTTTTTGTTTCTGACACATGCATTGCCTCTTGTTTTATTGATTTTCAGCCTATTGGTAGACTCGACTTAAATATTCGAGGATAAGCTAGAATAAAGACACTTTTCTTCAAATATCAAACAGAAATCTCCAATTTGGAGTGTCTTCAACGTATACAGAATTTTCGAAGAAAAATCTCAATCATAAAGAGTTTTAATAGAGCTGCAAGTCAACTGCCTTTTTTATCCTTCTTTCATGTAGTCTGTTAATTTGGTTTTTGCTGGTTCCCAAGTTTTCTTGTCCTAGGTCACGTCCCTCATCACTAAGATTGCCATGTGTATAGGGCAAAGGACAAATAGAAGGTTTAGGTAGGAGTTTAAACTAAATTTGAATATGAGTAACTTTTTTATCAAATAGATTATATTCAATTTTAAAAGGTCTGATACGTAAAGTATGCTTAAGCACTCAAGGTGCTTTCAGTAAGAGGTCTCAAGAGTCAAGGTAATGTATAAATAATAAAATGAAATAGCCCAAAAAGCTAAGTCCAGTTATGGTGTCTGGAATATCCGAGGCAATGGCAACTACACAAGTCATGTTGAAGGTCAGCCTTGACGAGTGAGCCTTAGTTAAAATCAAGTTGTAAGCCTCATGAATGGCACTTAAGAGGCAGGGTTTAGGTCTTATGAACTCGCCTGAGATGGGATTCGAGGCTTATGTCTCAAATTTTAAATAGTTTCTTTAAGTAAGTTTTAATATTTTCTTAATGTTTTATTTTTCTAGAATGCAATTTTGACTTTAAATTCTTTTCCCATAATGTAATGGGATATAGAACTTCATAGGTGGGGGGCACTTATGTTGATAACTCCTGAATTACCTGAAGATTCAGTGATATCACAATTTGGTTCTTGCCACTTGAAATAGTTTGCTCTTTATATCTGCTTTCATGGAATCATTCTACGTAATTTGGCTAGTTATCTATGATTCTATTCTTTAATATTACCCTTTTTCTTTTTTAAATTTTTTTATCCTTTATGTTTCATCTTTCAATTTGTCTTACATTGACCAGGTTGGTTTGATGCTAAGAGGGATGGGTTTTGATAAAAGTACATCTATCTTTTTAGCATCGGGAAGGATTTATGACTCTGGGAGGCATATGGCTCCATTGCTGGAAATGTTTCCCCTTCTACAAACAAAAGAGATGTTGGCATCTGCAGAGGAACTAGCTCCATTTCAGGTCCAAATGAAAGCTTTTATTTCCTTCTCTTGTCTATATTCTTCTGGTTCTACATTAATTCCTTATTCTTGATCTTGTTTGTGACTAGATTATGACTCTGAGTTACTGTTTTATAGAATTATTCCTCAAGAATGGCGGCAATAGACTATACTGTTTGTCTTCACAGTGAAGTATTTGTAACAACTCAAGGTGGAAATTTCCCTCATTTCCTTTTGGGCCACAGAAGATATCTTTATGGTGGACACTCGAGGACAATAAGGCCTGACAAGAGAAAGTTGGCACTATTATTCGATAATCCAAATATTGGGTATGCTTCTCTCTCATGGTTGCTGTTTTTGGTTTGCTAACTACTGGTTTAAATGTGGCATTACTATTGGATAATCTATATATTGTGTATGCTTTTATTATTATTATTATTATTATTATTATTATTATTATTATTTTGGTCATTGTGGTTTCCCATTGTTTCAATATGGCAGCAATGTTCCCCATTCCTCTTCTTAATGCTACTATCACATTGATTTGGTTATCCAACTCCAGTTGATAATTTTGGTAGGCTTTGCTTTGTTTCTCCTTTTATACTGGCTGTATAGGTTTGTCTTTATTAACCAAACTTCAATTTTCGGGGGGTGGACAGATTAATGGTGAAACAGTAAACTGAAATTAATTACTTAAAATCTTAAATATTTATGGGTTTTCCAAATAAAAAAAGAAAGCAATGTACCTAACTGATTTAAAGTTAGTAGAATATGTACCATCACTGCAAATATCTGATGCAGCATTTGGTACACCGTATTGGATTTGGTGAATAGGATTATCAGGTAGGGAGGATACGATTAGGTGGGATTTAATATGGTGAATCCTTTCAATATGGTATTTGGTGCTAAACGCTAAACCTTATTTTAGACAAAATACAGTTATTGGGTAAAGACAATAATTACGATAATTTCTAATATTTGATTTATTAAAAAAAAAAAAGAATAGTTACTTTTGAATACTTATTTTTCTCTTAATTGTAAGTATTGTTTATTTTGAATTTTATTTTCTAGTAAGTAAAGAAATGAAGTTAGCTTTACCTGAATATTTACTTATTAGTGACGTTCTATTTGTTAACCATCTATTCCTATTTCAAATCAAATAGCAAAAGAATGGATAAAAATGAGTTTGGAGATTTGTTTTGTACTTGTGGGTCCCATCATCCATGACATAATAAATGGTTAACTGGGGCTGAGAATGGGGGAGCTGGTGGTCGCCTGAGAAATGTGGTTGGTAGTGGGGCTGGTGGCGGGAACCATTCATGCCTTCCTCTTCATTTTTTTTTTTTTTTGTGGGGGGTTTTTGTTGTTGTTGGGGGGGGGGTGGATATATTTCCTTTTTTTTCTTTCCTTTTGTTTGTTTTCTCTTATTATCTATTTTTTTCAGATTCTACGAGAAATTTAGGAAATCAACTACGGGATGAAAGCCTTGAAAAACATCAAATATGGGTACATATCCTGTTATCCACTATATCAGTTAATTTGTTGTTCACGTGGTGCTTAGAATAAAATTATCGGATTCTTTATTTGGCGAAAACTCGTCAAAACTGAAACAGCTTCTTGAAATAGTAGACATCTCCATCGGGTGGAACAAGCCAGACCATAAAAAGCTTATTACACTGAACAAGTGGAATCACCTATCTCGTTATTAACATAACCTCAATATTAATGGGTACCCTGTGGAATACTGTGCTGCTTCAATTATTTTCTTTTGCTTGACAGAAGGTGGTAAATTGGTAATGGGAAGTACCATTTTGCCTCGTACTGTAGGTTTTACGCTCGTATGAATATGATTAGCCATCTTGCTTTCAATTTTTTGCTACATATTGGTTATTGGTCCAAGTTGGTTTCCTTACCTTTTTGCCTTGTTCATCTTTTCAATCCTTTGTGGTGTTGGCATTTTCAGGTGGAGAAGCTTCAAGCGACACATGCTAAATATGCGTGCGCATAGTGATTCAAAGGGAATTGAATTGAAGAGACCAAATGACTCCATATATTCATTCCCATGTCCAGATTGCATGTGTCGTGCTAATAAGACAGAAGATTCAAGATCATCAGTGACGTGATCTGCCTGAGAAAGCCGAAGCAAAGAGGTGTTTTTTGTTGCTGTAATTTGCGTGCACGTGTTGATGCTAACCCTTCTTTTTTAGTTGTGATTCTTTCATTTTTCCCCCTCTGGATTGGTTGGAGGTGGAACACCAGATTCTTGGAATGGATACACAGATATGTCAGAAGAACAATTAATCTAACTGTTCACCAGGTGTCGGGGTTAACTGTGTTGCATCTTTGTGTGGATGATGCAAGAAGCGAACGCCAAGATTTCAACAGCCAAGTTACCCATGATTAGTTTTGTATAATCAACTCATGGTTTCAGATAATATGTGTCTAACAAGTTGTGAGTTGATAAACCAGGCGTTTGCATAAAATGTGGTGTTGATGTTTGTACTTGTAAATTAGCGACTTCACCTGTACTTAGACCACAGAAACAGGATAGGCATTATTATACTTTAATTAATCAAATTGTAGGATTTGCACCAGGCAACTTTTTTCTTTCCTTTTAAGTTTTGGCATGCAACTTTATTGAAGGTAAGAAAATTTATCACATTGAGGGCGTACTTCTGTCCAATCCGTCAGTTTTTTAGCTAATCAAATTTCTGGGCATTTACTATGATTTTCAGTATCGGTCTTGTATCAATTATACGTTTACTTTATTGTGCAGCATTACGGAGTTTGTTGTTAGACTTATAAGATAAGATGTCAACGCAGGATCTACCGATTACATTACATAGACTAAAAAGAAAAACTTGTCTCTATTTATTTACTGGGAGATTGAGACGTTACATGATAATATATGGCAATTAATGTGTCTTTGCGAAGCTCCTCTCTCTCTCTCTCTCTCTCAGCTTGTTTGATGATTTTTATTTTACCAATTTATAAATTTATGTACTATTAGTTTGACATTTGATTTGATAACTATTCAATCACAGTTATATATTATAAATATTTTTACATTTTTAATACACATTTTACATTTCTCGTCATTATAAATTCTTCACATTTTGACAAATAAATAGCATCTAACTAGCTCTCACTTGCAGCTTGCTCATACAGACACGGTCAAAACTCACACACACGAGCAGGTGGGTCCAGCTTGAGAAAGTCAAAGCCAAAAAGGTCAACGCTAGAGAAGAGCAGTGAACTTCGATGCCAATTAATATTTTCATATATTGGCCACTTCATCATCATTAGATAACATTTACCACCTCCCGTCGACAATGATAGCGGGTATATTTTTTTTCAAACTACTTCTTTTTAAATTTGAGCAATTCTAGAGAGACATATAAAAGTGACATTAATAAATGACATTTTTATGTGACACACATTCATTGAGAGATGATGACATTATTGTTTTTCATTATTCAATGCAAGTATGCCACATATATAATGTCACTCATTCATGTCTCATTTTTATGTCTCCCTAGAATTTTTCTTTAAATATGGTTGAAATATTTATTTTTTAATATATTCTTATTTAATTTAATGTGTCATCTATCTATATAGCAATTAATCTACTTAAGTCTCGGTATCTTTTATACCGTGATTTTCTCGCCATTTTTACTTGATAATTCTTGCGGTAATTGTTTCTTATCTTTTTAACAAAAAATTTTGTGAAAAAACTCAAAGAAGACTTGAACATGTAACAATTGAGTTTAACAACTAAACCTTAACCATTTTCTCATTTATTTTATTTGTTAATCTTTTTCACTAAGAAATTAACATACCAAATCTGAAATGTCAATTTGAAAACAAACTCTAATCCATCATAATTAGTTAATTCACTATCTCTACTGTGTATATTGGTAAGTTTAATGTTATTTGAATTTTTTTAATGCATTTTAGATCGGAATTGAATTTTTAAGTTTTATTAGGATTTTTTAAAATGAGGCAGTTAACAAATATTTTTTCCATTATTGTATATATGTACGAAGGATTATATGTAAGAATATATGTTGTCTTTTAAACAATCTTGAACTTTACGATTATTAAGTCCATTGATCTTATTGATTCAATTAATATATACTTGTGTTTTTATATTTTCTATAGGATAGTAAATATTACAGATTTATATTTAACTATCTAATAATATATTTTAATAAGTTATACGGGTGGTTTAACTAGTTATTATTAAGTTGTACTGGGAGTTGCCCCAAAAAACCTAAGATGGATCCATGAGTTCATAGGTTGAGAGTACAACTCCTAGTCTAGGGGACGCGATTCTTGTTAGAGAATTTACAAAATCGTGCGGTCCTGAAAGCAAACAAACTCGTAACGATCACGGGTCAATATACTTTTATTTAATGTGTATATATATTCCGATCTCATCAACAAAATAGAATTATTAAGGTTAAATAGTTAATAAATGAAAAAATATATAATAGGAAAATGATTTTAAAATAATTTTTTCTATACTGCCACGCCTGATTAATTTTAACCGCCCAACATGCTTATTGACGAAGAAAACACATTCACCGAAAATACACCAAGAAAAAGAAAAATAAATTAGTACTTCGGCTAGGAATCATCACATTTCAATTACCTTTTCTATCCTTTTCTGGCTGCACTGCTGAATAAAATGGATGAACGTAGAAGAAGATAAAAAAGATAGATTGAACATAGTAAATTCTTAAATCTATCTTTGTTAATAAATCAATTGGGACACCTTGCTATAAGTCAAGTAATCATCACACACACACACACACATCCAACAACTTCAACGAACGTAATCATTTTAATCATTTATGAAAATTGTGCACGTCTCATGAAAATCTTACCACAACCAAGATTTAACATGTGTGTATGGGATATATTCCAATGGAGAAACCAAGCTCTATATTTGTATATTCAAAACTCTCCGCAGACATCGGCTATTAATACTGGACAGACTCACCTCTTAACTCCTTGTAAGCACAAAAACTATGTATGCATAGAGTACAAAGATTCCAAAAACTAACATGCATTTCCAAACACTGGTTTCTTGGTTCAAGTAAATGGTCCAAACTTCGAAGGTTCAGAAGAGAAATTATAAGAAGCTTCCATGAATTATGGGTCAATTACTGATGTGATTAAGCCCTTGAGATTAGAAGCACAGAATTCTCTCTCTCTCTCTGAGTAGTACTAGCGGAACAGTCTACTGGAAAATTGTCTCTTTAAGGCATTGCTAGCAATATGATCTTCTGTTATAGATTTGATGAAATGGGAACAAGAAGTCGAAAAAGATGGCATTCTGTGCCAGGAGTGGCAGTTATCTTGCTCTGTTTCTTCTTAATATTTTCTCAAGTATGTTTATCTTCTGCTGCTGAGAAGAACAGAGAAGGTAGTTCCAGATCATCGTCGACTTCTCCGTTGGGGATGGCACGAAGAACCCAGTTTTTTTACACGAATTCTTATCAAGCAGTAGCCTCAGGGCCACTCCAGTTTGAAGAAGATAAAAGATTAGTACACACTGGCCCCAATCCACTTCATAACTAATGGCTAGTTTTATAATTCAGTTGGAAAAAATCTGTAAGTTCTTTTTGTTATCATCCATTTCTTCTTCTTCTTCTTCTTCTTCTTCTTCTCTGAATTATTAGAATTAGTGGTAGCAGAGCTTTAGCTTTTCAGTCATTCTTTAATGGTGTTCATGCTACATTTACAGTTGTTTGTATTAATTGCTGTAGTTACTGTTTTTGTTTCTTCTGATATAGTATTCATCTTTTGCCAGAATTCTTCTTCTTCTTCTTCTTCTTCTTCTTCTTCTTCTTCTTCTTCTTTTCTTTTTCTCTGAATTATTAGAATTAGTGGTAGCAGAGCTTTAGCTTTTCAGTCATTCTTTAATGGTGTTCATGCTACATTTACAGTTGTTTGTATTAATTGCTGTAGTTACTGTTTTTGTTTCTTCTGATATAGTATTCATCTTTTGCCAGAAAATATTTATTGCACCCCATGAAAGACTGACATAATTAAGAAACTTTAATATCCAGTTTTAGGACACTGCAAAATTTACAGATAGTGACAAAATTCAATTTTCACCATGTATAGGTAATTAGCCTGACATGTGTTATTTTTACAGAACCAAATAAGGGGCAGGCAGTCAATGTGTACAGTGTATATCTGTTGTTTATAGAGTCACTGCCATCTTTTCATCAGGTTCAATTCAATGCCCACAAAGGCAAATAGAGAGTAAAGAAAAATGTGGGTAGGGAGCTGGTTTCTTATCTTACCCTTCCCCATTTTTTTTTTTTTTTTTGTGAAAATCAGACTTTCATTAATAGAAGTCGCCACAAATTGCCGATCCAATACACCAAGGTATACTTGTAGACTATGAACCGCAGATAACAGAGGAAGCAACAAGAGAGGCTATAGTGTGGGGCAGCCATATTTCACTCCCGAGAGATATGGCTGCAAGATCTACAGGAGAAATATGGCTACAAGATTTACATCCAAGCCCGGTCAAAAGCAATTTGACTTCATTGAGAAGAGGGACCCGCACTCCGATTCTACCGAACTTATTTTGTACCCATGGTTTCTAGCAAATTTTAATCTCAAAAGCAATGCCATGGCTTCCGCATTAACAACACGGGGCACTCCATCAAAGCACACATGGTACGACTGTTCATTCAAATCATGACATCTTTTCACAGTCTCGTGTGCTATGAGTGTAGTGGTTTGAGGTTCAAAAGTATTGTAATTTGAATGGACCTTCATACCACTTGGGCATACAGGAGTATGAGTATCCCGTTTAGGTGTTTCTCCACTCTTTGAGATCATTCCGAGATTGATTAGTTATAACATGTACAATGTTTTCTATACTCGAGATCGTCCAGTTAACATTCTGTCCAGAGTCGAGGAAAATGGAAGCAGATGAGAGTCGACGGGTTCTTGCTTGAAGGTATAAAATCGTGCCAACGCTGAATAAATGAATCCAACTTGCATAGGTTTGTCCGGGGGGGGGGGGGGGGGGGGGGGGGGGGGGGGGGGGGGGGGGG
>CAVNYN010284992.1:0-18080 GCA_963692815.1 Nyctanthes arbor-tristis | reverse complement strand
TTATTATTATTATTTTTTTTTTTTTTTTTTTTGTAGAGAATATGTGGTTGGTATTTGAAATTTTTGTTTTTCCATAAAGCTCCAAAGAGCATGCTCTTATTTCTTTAAGTATGAAAGTATCACTTTTCAATTTCATAAATTTTGACTCATGCAACTTGGGTAGAGATCAATTTAAGTTCTGGAGATTTGTTTCCGTTGAACCATACATATGACATGCTTGTGACCATGTAAATTCCTATGAATATTTTACATTTCACTGTTCATGTGGTTACATGATTGTATTTCTTACACTCGGGAATTGTTATTATTTTCAGAGGATTATCAACATGCTGCGTCCATATGGCTGTCATTGTTCTTGCCTATTAGACTAGTATATGACTATGGTTATTGTAGCAGACACCAAAACCTATTGCACTTGGTAACCATGATTTGCAAGTCTCATCAAACATATTTCTTTAATTATGAGGGAGACTGGCATCTTTATTTATATGATTTGATGACTACCTAATTAAAATATTCTGTACATGCATTTCATTTGCATGATTCTCTGACTTTAGTAGTTGCACATGCCGAGGATATTCTTAATACTAAGCTTAAATTCATCTTGGGTATTTTCATTTGAATTTCCTATATAACCAGGTCAAATCATAAGCCAGTGAATTGTTCATTGTTAATGGGTCTTAAGATTCTTTTGTATATTTAACTAATTAATCCTTGCCATCTTTTTGTGGATCTATCCTTAAAAGAAATTGCTGCATTTACAAAACAGAACGTGTACCAAGCTTAAGCAATGGAGGATAAAATTTAGGATACAAATAAATATTTCACCCTCGCTGAAAATAGTTCTTTACCTTTTACCTTCCCCTTCTATCCTATAAATTGAACACCAACGGAGAACCTAGATGGTTGAGAAAGAGTGGATAATTGTCTTTTATGTGACGAAGAGATGAATTAATGCATGAAAACTTCTGTTGTTTTGTGATGGTGATTTTTGAGAGAGGTAGTGGAGGTTGTTTGGAGGGAGTGGCGGGCTGGGGGTTAGGTGCAGCCATGCAGATGATAATGGGCACCAGTAATTGTAGGTGCATGAAGATGCATGTTGTCTTACCAGAACACTTCCATTTAATAGAGGTCTTATCTTCTATTCTCTGTGCTGTATTAACCTTGTCCCCTTCAACATTAGTCCGTTATTTTACAAGATATTTAAACATTTCACTGTATGGTAAGTACGAACAAAAATGTGAAATATCAAAACAAGAAGTTCGGCAGGTCTGAAGCTCACAAGATAAAATTTGCTGCTTCTTGACTTATGAACACCTTTTAGAACATAAACTTTGATACTGAATCTTTAGATTTTTCTTCATTTATTCATGATTAAGGGGGAGAAGGCTGGTCTTGTCTTTTAATTATAGGTACCTGAATTCTTGTAGGTGTGTATATACAATGGCAATTCTTCGTCAGGATCAAAGCGGTTCCTGAATTTTGTGTTTGAATTTGTACAATTAAGAAAAAAAGGGAAAACGCTTGGGAGGATGATAATTGTGGAGACAGTTCTCATTATATGGGGGCATCATTGCCACGACAATTAGTTTTTCTGGAATTTGATGGAAAGAGCCTAAGAGCTGAAATCCTCTGATACTTTGATCTGCACGTGCTAGCGGCTGGATTCTGTTCCAAGTAAGTTAAAGTTCTTTCAAGTTTAGTTACCGACATTTCAGATTACAGCTCTTTTTATTATGTGATACTAGAAATGCTAAAATCTGCGGAAACTTAATTAATGTTGTTAGAAAAGTACAATATAAAAATATATTTTCTACTTTTCCTTTTCATTTACTTAATATTTCACTTTAATTGTTCTTTTTCATTGATGGTTACTATGCACAGTAAATAAGAGTATATAGTAGAACATTAAGAAATTAACTAAGGAAAGTGGACTATAATTTGGGAAGGATGACAAATGGAATAAAGGACTATATTTGCAGGATGGAGGACTTCATTTATATTTACATTGTTTTATCCTTGTCGGCAAATGTGAGATAGGGTTGTTCTACATCATGAGGATCATGAGGACAAAATTATTTCTTACAACTTTACATTGAGCTGCTGATCTAACTGGAGTGTAGTTATGTTGTAGCAGGTACATGCCTCTTTGCTTGTCTTAAACGGGCATGGAAGATTAGTTACATTCTTCTGGTGTGTAAGTTATACAATTAAGCAGTTTACGGGTACTCCTTTGAATACTCTTTTAACTGGTTCTGGCTGAGTGAAGAGTTCACAGGGAGGCATCTAGTTGGTACTTAAACCCAGCCAATGGTAACTTGGAATGGTCTTCTCCCTCTATTCACTTCCATTGAAAACAGAAAGCTGCTCCCTAGTAACGACTTATTGATTCCCCACTGGAACATTTGTAGCACTCGATGTTGACAACAGGATATACTGCTGTTATAACGGCCTTCCAGCTGAATATTCATTGTTTATTGATGACCCATTTGTTATCTCAATATAGGAACTGCAGCCGACCAGCCTATGATTGTTTAAAAGTACTAATAATTGATGAGGCAAAAGCAGAGACAGGCTTGGTTCATCAATGCTTTTGAAGAGATCAAATCCTGGAGAGAGATCCCTTTCTCCCTGAGTTTTAGTTGTTTAAGATGCTATACCATACTTGAGTGGTCGGCTTTACTTGTTCACACTTTACTTATTCCCCGTGGCCGCTTGTTAGTACAAGCTTAAAACCAAAATCACGATTGGGGATGTAGAGTGAAAATTTTCAAGAACCCCTGGAAGGTGCCGTCTCAAAATGCATGTGGTGTGTGTTCATGTATTTAGATGGGATGGGAGTTGCCATAACAGCACCTCTCAAAGGTACTATAACCGGGTTGTGTAGAAGAGCAGTTATAGATGTTAGGGTTCAAATTATAGAGCCTGGTGAAATTTTCACCATGCTAAAAGCATGTAGTGGAATGTAGTATCCTTATGTGGAAAACAAAAGGGAACATTTTTGGTTGTGAACATTAAAGGAAACATGATGTGTTAAATTGTGTTAAAGGAAGGTTTGAGGTGAACATGACATTTATGCATAATGATAACAGTTATTATGTAGTCTATATATACATTAAAGTAATTTAGTTTCCATTTCCCATTTTCCTGCCCAAATCACTTTCTAAATCCAGTTATTGCATCTTGGCCATTGGTTTAACACTTAATCTTAGCCTTTGATTATTTTTTTTTTCTTTTTATTATTTTCATTTATTTTTTATCTTTTTATCTTAATATATTACTTTACATGGAGATAATCACAAATGAATAATTTAAATAATTAAATTAAGATCTTAACTTTTCTATATAAAAGTTTCTTTACATCAAAGGAAACTTTCACATATTATATCTTAATAATCATAATAATGCATGCAATTATACAAAGTATCACTTGGAATCGATTTTCCATATCTTTTAAAAAAAGTTTGAATTCAGTTTTCTTTTTCTTAAACAGTTTTAAATCTTTGTGATTTTTAAATTTTTTAATGTTGTGTAATTCATTGATATTTATGCAAAATTCACAATTTAAATTCGGTTTTATTTTTTTAATATTTTCATTTATTTTTTATCTTTTTATCTTAATGTATTACTACTTTACAGAGAGAACATCACAAATAGATAATTTAAATAGCTAAATCAAGATCTTAGGTTTTTCATGAAAGTTCCCTTACATTAAAGGAAACTTTCACATATTTTAGCTTAATAATCACTTAAATTTAGTTTTCTACTTCTAGAAATAATAATAATTAAATTTTTTTTTTTACAATTTTAAATTTGTATGATTTTTAAATTTTATTTTATGTAATGTAATTCATTGATATTTTTGCAAAATTTACAATATGAATCCGATTTTTTTAAGATCTTTTTAGTATTTTTATTTATTTTTTATCTTTTATCTTAATATATTACCTTACATAGAGAACATCAGAAATAGGCAATTTAAATAACTAAATTAAGATCTTAACTTTTCTATATAAGTTTCCTTACACTAAATGAAACTTTCACATATTTTATCTTAATAATCATAATGCATACAATTATATAGATTATTACATGAATTTGGTTTCTTACGTCTTTAAAAGAAATATTATTTTCGATTTTTTTGGACAGATCCAAAATTTGTTAGATTTTTAAGTTTTATTTCATGTAATGTAATTCATTGTCATTTATGCAAAATTCACAATATGGATTTGGTTTTTTCATCTTTTTATTAATCTTAATATATTACCTTATACAGAGAATATAAAAAATGGATAATTTAAATAACTTAATCAAGATTTTAACCTTTCTATATGAGTTCACTTACATCAAAGGAAATTTTCATATATTTCATCTTAATTGCCACTTGAATTCAGCTTTTACATCTAAAAAAATAGTAATAATTGAATTCAATTATTTAAACAGTTTTAAATTTATGTGATTTTTAAATTTTATTTTATGTAATGTAATTCATTGATATTTATATAAAATTCACAATATGAATTCAGTTTTTATTTGAGAATAAAATGGGAATCCCACATTGGTAATTTAGTGAAAATAATTGAGAATATATATTTATATTAACGTACTTGGAGAAGAATTATGCATAATAGAGCTTTGACTTATGGGTCTTAGGTTTTCAAAAAATTTAAAATTTTAATAGATAATTATTAAAAAAACATTTATTATGAATCATATATGTGTTTATCTCAAACCTTCGGATTATTTTCTGGATTGGTTTCAATATTTGTCAATTCATGATTTTTCCAATTGATTTTGTCGTGACGGTTCAATTATTTAAAAACTGATTAAATTATGTTAACATATTAAAATATTTAGTCCGTAAAAGATGTATGTTATGAAAAATTAAATATCATTAATATATATTACAAAAGTTAAAAAAACAAACGAGACAATAAATAACATGTGTATTTTATAGAAAAAGTTGGTGTTCATTCAGAGACAATTTTATATAGATATTTCGAAAGCTATAAAATGAAAATATCTGAAAATTATGATACGTGTTAAAGATGGTCAAATAACAAATTCTGCTATAAATGTTGTAATATATATTATCGTTCATCATTTATTCTTGCTAAATTTATTAGATGTAATATAATTTTTCGTGCGTTACACATTGACAGCATAATACAAACTACGTACAAAACTTTCTTTTATGTTTTTTTTTTTTTTGGTTTTTTGTGTTGACAATTTTTTATCTTTATTAATGAAAGATATCGTATTATGAGTATTAATTATATTGTTTTTCTTTACTCATACATAAACGGTCAAATATTATAATTTTTTGATACAATCGTGTTTAATCTTCTTGAATTACTTATATTATCTGGTATTATCATCTCGTGCAACGCACGGGTTAAATACTAGTTGACATAATAATGATAGCATCATTAATTTTTGACTTGATGTGAAGATAAGGCCTTTTTTTAATTAAGAGTGTGTTTGATTACAAGTATAGAATTTAATTGGAAAATTAATATTTTCACGTCAATTGAATTATTGGTAATTAAATTCGTTAGAAAATGAATTACAACGTATTTGATTGAAAGTGAAATTCTCGAAAAAAACATGAATTACCTAGAAAACCAAAATTATACACTCTTTATAGGACAATATTTTTCTTGTCTTCAAGGAAAATATAGTTACTTGATTAAAACGTGGAAAATATTTTTCATGAAAAAAAAAGTGAACTAAATACCATAAAAGTAGAAACTTAGGTTAAAAACTTCATTTTCCATAGAAATTGTTGCCAATAAAACACACACTAATTTTAATTTTAACGAAGTATTCAACATTAAAATGAAGTTTAGTTTATCTCTCAAATGGCCCTAACCTTTGCACTTTCTACTAATTAGTTCCCGAATCCTTTTGCTTCCCATGCAAATTGGTGATTATCAAGTACCATGTTAGGACTTTGAGCAATATTTAGGCAATATGTTTCAACAATAAAGACTTGAAAATTATGTTTGCTGGCAAATCTAAGTCCTTCAAGGACCGCAAAAGCCTCTGCAACTTCCACCGAGAATAGAGCCCTCTTGACATGTTGTGAAGACTCCATGTACAATGCCGTTTTCGTTTCCAATAACCCTACCAATGGCGAAGTGTTCAGAACGATCTTTGAGTGCGGCATCAACATTGAGTTTGAATTTACTAACCGGTGGCGGCTTCCATTTCACTTCTCTCCTTAAATAAATCGATTGTTTTTGCTGGAAAAGGGCCTTATATCGTTGATTAAATTCTTTAGTCAACTGAACCAACGGGGAAGGTTCTCGCCTCGGTGCTCCATGAACAGCCCAATTTCTTTCATGCCACAAAAACCATGCTGTAACAGTAATGAACTCAAAAGTCGAAATCCAAAGGCCTCTCCATAATACAATAAATAATATTTTTCAAGCTGTATTAGTGGAGAAAATTCCTCAAACTCCTCTAGAGATCCATCAATTTCCAAACTTTTTGGGTAAAGGGACATTCAAAAATCACATGATTTGTAGCTTCCTTCATGCCACAAAACAGAGAAGAACTCATCAAATTAATGCTCCCTTTTTAAAAGACTAACAGAGGAGGGGACATCAAAATACAATTTCCACCGAAACAATCTTGTTTTAGAAGGGAGATAGGATTTCCACATTTTAGACCAGCATTTCGGTTCCCCCTACTGTAGCCTTCATCACAGTACTGAGAATGTTGAATCAAGCATCTGTATCCCCTATGCACTATATATTTACTGTGGTTTTCATGGTGCCTAATCAATCGATCAGAAATTTCAAGATTTCCTCTGGGAGGTAATCGAATGATCTTTATGTATGGCTCTAAGAAATATTCATTAATCTTACTAAAATTTGCCCTACTTTTCAAGTAAAAACAAAAAAGAATTCTAAAAACTAGTAAAAATAATAAAAACAAAAAGGAAAATAATAATTTTCCCCACCTACCTAGTTAACAAATCATTCTACCTTTATTTCTAACATGACTAAAAATTAGAAATACATACACATTTTTCTTTTTTAGGAAAACCTTTATTTTTTCGGTCATTTCTAACAGCAATAAGAGGAACAAACAACAATTTTTTTTCTTTCATAATAAAATATTTAATTTTTTAGTTCTTTTATTTTCCCCGATTACCTACCTAATTAATTCTTTTATAACGAAATAATTAATTTTTTATTATAAAAATTTTGCTCTTTGTTCCTTCAACTGCTATCAGAAATAAAAAATAATAATAAGGATTTCCCCAAAAAGGAAAAATGTTTAGGCATTTGTAATTTTCGATCATGTTAAAATAAGGGTAGAATAAATTGTTAGTTAGGTATGAGGGAAAATTTTTTATTTTCCGTTTTATTTTTATTATTTTTACTATTTTTAGAATTTTTTCTGTTTTTATTTAAAAAGTAAGGGTAAAAATGTCATAAAAAACCTTATGAGTGAAGTTATGAACGGTTGGGGACCTATGACATTGAAAAAAAGGTTAAGACCCTCGTTGATAGAAGGTGTAAAGAATGAGGATAAGCTGTGAAATTAACCCTGTAGTTTATATTTGTAGCTTCCTGTTTTGTATTTGCTAGGGCAGAAAAGATCTACCAATTTGGCATCCTATTTTATCAGCCTATTATATAGACTGACTAAAAATTAGCTACATGTTTCTCTTATTGATACTTGTTCTTCTTTTGTTTCTATATATCAGCCGTGTTGGCACGTAGGCTGCGCATTCTCATCTTCGAGGTCTATTTTAATAGTGTTATATGTTGAGAAATGATATAATCCTGTACGCCTGACCGCAATAAACGCATGCATGGCGTACATGCTATCTAGGCACATCACATCAATTCCACTGCCTACTATGGCCTACTGTCAACTAATAGTGTGCCAGATGCGTGGGATGTATGCGTCGTATGCTATTTATGGCTTTGTAATCTAGAATTATATCATTTTCCATTATATGTCACATATGATGATAGCCATCTACCACATGTTCTATTCTTTTAGTTCATATGGAAGGAAATGAGATGGATGATGGATGAGCAAGTAGTCAGATGAGTGTACATTTGCTGACCCCTTTAAGAGGGTTATCTTAACCCGGTTAAACGGCGGTTAAGAGGGTTAGAAGTGGGTTTCATGAGTTAAAAAAAGGAGGGGGTGAATAGAAGCTACTGCACTAATATCTATGCGGACTCTGCAACTATAACGTCGTTTATAGAAAAATCGGTGTAGTTATACATGTTTTCTCTTTTCAATTAAATTAATTAATTTTCCCCCCAAAACCCCTACCCAAAAAAGGAGGGGGAAAAAAAGAAAAAAAGAAAAAAGAAACTGGAGAGCATATAGCCACTTCACCCGATTTTACTTTCCTCTCCTTATAATTGATGAAGCAACCTTATAATTCCTATTTCATCTGATGAAGACTGAAGTTATTACATTCGCACCATCAGGTAAACCATTTGCACGCTTAATACGCTCAATGCCCAATTCTCAGAGGTTCGAGACTTCGAGTACTGACTTGCACTAATAGGATGGATCGATTTTTATTTTTATTAATCCATGAAAGTGGCGAAGCTCACAATTGACTCTAGATCTTTTTTAGTAAGATATTGTTTGAATATTTTTTACAAAAAATGGAAAAAAAGATACAGAGCTATAGAGATATATTCAGTAAACCGGTTCGAAGTTTGAACTGCAAACACTAATCATGGTATAAGCATTCAATATACAACTTTCCAAATATTATACCTCGAACGCAATCTTATATAATAACCTTAAAATTATTACATTCTCACTGTAAAACTAACCGTTGTCACACTTAATGCGCTCAATGGCTAATAATTCATGAGGGTTTGAGTATTGACTACGCAAGAGGCAAAGCTCGTGATTGGCTTGAGAGTTTATCTTTGAAATTTGATTGTAAATGAAAAATGAAAAAAAGTACTAATTTAGGGGATCCAAATTAGTGAAATATATTCGAAGTTTAAAGTTAAATCAGGATATCTGCAAATAAATTTTTTTTAGCTAACATCATTCTAAAACGAAAATAAATTGTAAAAAAATGCACATTCTATGGTGTTCATTAGACATCATTTTGATGCAATAGCAAACTTTTATTAGACACATTGGAGATGAGGCTTATCCCTAATGTGTCCAATAGGGGCTAGCCACATAATCTATTAGACACTATAAATTGTGTTCAATAGGTTTTATAGAAGGACTAGTAAAAAACACCCACTATTTGGTTCAGAAAAATCCCAGCTAACCATTTTATTTTATGATTTTTAGAAATTTATTTTTAATTTTTAACAGTAATTTTATGATTTTTAGAAATTTATTATTACTTTTTTAACAGTAATAATATAATTTCGATCAAAACAATAACAATAATAATATAATTAAAAAATTAATTTAATAAAAAAATGAAATGTGTAACAGCCCAAAAGTGTAGACCCGATCTAACACCATATAATGTGACGTGTTTTGATGCATATTACATGATCATATGACATTATATAGTGCCATATATATGGTGTTAGATAATTTTTAGTAGTAATTTAGACGCAACAGGTTTTAAAAAAAAATCTCTCTCTCTCTCTCTCTTTCTCTCTCTATATATATATATATATATATATACACACACACACAATGACATTTTGTATGGCGTAATTGCCCTTAGATAATTTTTAGTAATAATTTAGACCAAATAGGTTTTTTAAAAAAAAATATATATTATATGGCGTAATTACAATTTAGTAACAATATATATATTTTTACGAAAATCTTTCCGGCCTAAATCTTTATCTAGCACAATTGCTACTAATGTCATGCCACACCGATTGTCATTTTTAATAAAAATATTGTTACAAATATAATAGTGAATGATTGAACTCGGGGCCTACATGTTAAGAGTAACATGTTTTTAAACTATTATGTCAACTCTTTTATTTATTAATAATTTTTATTTATATACTATTATTCTCGCATATTTTCACTCAAAGAAAATATTATTATTAACCACATATATATATTTAAAGGCTAATTATATTGACATTATTTTTTTTATTAATCTCACCAATTTTTCAAATATACTAAAATGGTCAAACTTAAAATGACACAAGTAACTGTCTCATTATTAAGAATTATAAATGTTTCTCCCCTTGTGTCTTCTTTCCTTACGTGTCCTTACGTGCATCAGAAAAACCCTAATCGATATATTTTAATTTTTATAATAAAAAGCAATAAGAATTGAAAATAAAAGTTTCCTTTATTTTGTACAAAAGTAAAAAAACTATAACAAGCTATTACCCTAATTAATAAGTCAATTTTTTTATAATATTTTAAGTCATTTTGTCTACAGCATCTCTAAATTTATAAACCTATGAAATTGAATTTATGAGAGAAATAAATAATCATTTTAATTAATCTTCCGATCTATGAAAAGTAGAATTGACAAAAATACATTCCTAGATCCGGTTGGATTCCTGAATAGACATGAATATGAATATTTTTCTCTCTTTTATTTAAATATTAATTAACTTATTCTAATATTGATTAGAACAATTGAGAAGAAGAATATTATTTCATATTACTATCTTTAAGTTTATCTTCTCAAAATTCAAAAATTCCTTCAAAAATTACGCTTTGCTTTTGGCATATCGTTCCGAAATGAATAAATTATAGTGTATAAAATTTTTTTCCCTTTAAAGAAAAACAGTCATAATTATTAACACTTATAGCGTAAAATATTAAGAAAAAATTACAATTATAATTTTCAGTTAACTTAGACTAACGATGTATATATGTTTAATTAATTAAATATTCAATTTAATTAAGATAACTCATAAAAAATAAAATTTCCAAAAACAAAATTATTATCCGATGAACATGAGTTATAAAGTAAGCTTCTCATTTATATTTATTTTTATTGTTTTATTATCATTTGACCATCACGGGCTATCAATTAAGTTTCTTATTCATATTAATTAATTTTCATTGTTTTATGAATTATAAACTACAAATTTTTTACTTTAAAAAATTATAAACTATAAATATTTTAATGATATAGACAATCATCCATCATTGCATAACAAAATTTATCCATAATTTAAACAGTTAAATGATGATAAATAAGTGTTAATTATTAAACTAAATAATTAATCTTATTTCAAAAAATTAGATGAATAAGGTAAAAGAGAATAAAAGTTGAAAAAAATTAACAATACGACACGAGTTATCGCAATAGGAATAGAATGTCAAAAAAGACATTATTAACAGACTTTTTAGTAGGACTGTAGATTAATTTGTTTATAAATGCTAATCTTTTAAGGATTATATTTGTTATTTTTTGAGCTAAAATAACAACGTGATATTATATGAGTATTTGTATAAAATAAAACGAAGTATCACCTAATTAAAAATATATGTGAGAAAATGAGATATTATTCAGTTAAAATAGTAGGTCGAGAGGGTACTTTTTATTGGTATGAAAATTTTTATGTGAGCAGACATCGAGTGAATACGAGTATGTACATACCTATATGCATTAGCAGATTGTTAACTAATAATATTGAATAAGTTAGATGATATAAACGTAAAATATAGTAAAACAGTAATTGAGTACATAAACAGGTAACTATTAATATATTATTAATAAAACATTAATTTATCGTGTCAAATAGTAAATCAAAACTGTATATTTACTGCCTTTATTATGCCAATCTAATGACACGTATTTGTGTAATATTTTATTGTTCTTTGTTATTGAATTTTTTTACGGGTAAGATGCTAGACTCATAGTTACTATAGTTGATTGTGATTCGATCATTTGATTGTTAGTTATTACAACTTTACATATATTGGACCTGTGAACTTGAATGACGTGTTTGAAGGGGACCCAAAATTACAGACTCAATTATGTAGCCAAATTTATACTCAGTACTCAGACATTTTGCTATAAATATCTAGTGGTGATTTGTGATTCGCATATCAATTCGTAATTCTAGACAATACAACTAGTATACTGTACTTTATTTATAACATGATATTTAAAAAACAAACTTACACGTTAATTTCGATACGAATGTACACTACAACTATATCGATTGTCATTATAAAATCATATTACATTTTTACACGACGCTCTTCCGATCTATTTACTAGACTAAAATAATAATGTGATATTATGGATACTTGGACAAGATAAAACGAAGCATTACCCAATTAAAAGGGTATGCGGGGAAATGATGTATTATCCAGTTAAAAGTCGCATGTCTAAGATACTTTTTTATATGAGTATGAAAATTTTTATCTGAATGGGTATCGAGCGAATACGAGTATGTACACACCGGAAAGATATTATTAGATTGTCTACTAATATTATTAAATAAGTTAGATGATATAAAAGTAAAAAATAACAAAGTATTAATCGAGTACATAAAAGGATAACTATAAATATAATATCATTAAAACATTAATTTAACACGTAAAAAACTAAATCAAAAATTGTATATTTACTTATTTTGTTACGCAAATCTGATGACACGTATCTCTGCAACGCATGAGTGAGATTTCTTTTGATTCCACCATTGGCAATGATATTGGTGTTATATGATTTTTTTGGTGTCTTAGTATACTTCATTTGTTGTATTTAGTGATAATTATACTTTATTTTCATTTTCAAATTTTCATTTAAGATAGACACAGGTATAATATAAAATATGATATTATTTTCATTTAAAATACTACAATGCAATCATACATAAATAAATATATGAATAAAATGAGTTGTGCTATGTGAATATTTTTTAGGTTTTTCTGTATGAGCTCTATCCAATTAACTATATTATCTTTCAGTATTCTTACTAGCTCTTTTCACAACCTAAATTTTGCTATTAAAATTTATTGTCAAGGTGAATTATATGAATTTCTTTTATTATATCAATTATCCAAGATACTTTTCTGTTTTCATTGTATCTAAAGAAAAAAGAAACATAAATTATGTCAACGTTAATTGTATCAAATGTTATTGAATTTTTACTTTACTTGTAAATAGTTAAATAATATTTAACTGTCAATAATTAGATCAAGAACTTTAATTTAATATGAATTAGGTCTCTCCATTTTAATTATCAGTAATTATATCACTAAAGTTATACATAATTACAAAAAGGTCACTTTGTTAACGCTATATTATTGTCTTATCATCATCAAATTATACTCTCAAATTATAAGAAAATGATTACTCTAGGCGACACATTTTAGTGAAGAGGAAAAGTAGAAGACTAATTTTAGGCTTCACAGAATATTTAATGTCTATCTTAACATATAATTTTAAATAAATTTTAACGAATTATCATATATCGCAAAGATGTCATGTTATCATTCATCATATTCTAACAATAACTTCTACTGAAAATCTATACAAATCTGAATTCTTGAATGAGATACGATATTCTAAAACTTTTGGTCATAAGTTGAAGTTAAATATTAGTATTCTTGGTATATTGCTATGAAATTTTTATCATTTGACTGCATTGTGTAGTAGCACGAGACTTATAATCTCAAGACATGGATACCACATTATTTAGACAAAAATTCTATTTTAATAAGATGCATGTGACAAATATATATATATATATATATATATGAAAGGAAATTACAATGTGGTACATTTGTACCGCAATTTCCCGCTAAAAAAATCTATTAGTAAGGTCTTTTTTGACATTTTATTCATATTGTGGTAACTCATGTGATATTTTGAATTTTCAATTTTTTTGAATTTTTTATTCTCTTTTGTCTTATCCATCCATTTTTTTGAAATAATATCCACTACTTGATTTAATAACTAATAGATATTTATCATCATTTAATTGTTAAACTTATAGATAAATTTGATTATACAATGATGAATAAAAATCCATATAATTAAAGTATTTGTAGTTTATAATTTTTAGCAAAAAATTTGTAGCTTGTAATTCAAAAAACAATGAAAATTAATATGAATAAGAAACTTATAAATTGATAGCCCATGTTCAACGAATAATAATAAAGTGATAGAAATTAATATGAATGAGGAACTTACTTGATAACCCATGTCAATAGAATAATTAGTTTTTTTTTTTTGGGGCTCTTATTTTTTTATGATTTGTCTTAATTTAATTGAATATTTAATTGATTAATAATAGCAATAAGGTTAAATTTACTTGCATTGTAATACTTGCATTAATAATAGCAATTAGGTTAAATTTTATTGTAAATTATAGTTATCTTGATATGATAAGAACAAAATTACATCATTATTTGGTTGATATTAAAAATTAGTTATTCCTTATTGGACAACGTAGCCATATAAAATTTCAAAATAAAAAAAAGGAAAAAAGAAAGAAAGAAAAAACATATGAAATTTTATATTATTTAGTTTTTAAAAAAATAATTTGAGAGTTTTGCTATTTGAACAAAAAAAGATATAAAAAATTAAATAAAACTGACACATAGTAGAATTTTATTTTTCAAAACATCACTTTTAATTCAATGCAATCACCTAGACTACATGTCTATTTTGTACACATCTTCATTCTTTTTTTTTTTGTCCAAATATAATTATTCATAATTTCATATCTAGTCTTCCCTGTGCAATGTACGGGTGATAAATCTAGTTTTTTATTATAAGAAAGACTCTGATGCAATTTGATCCAATATTTCTTGCATTTGTAAATTTCATAATTTTTATATTCTTTTATGACATCAAGTATCTAAGTTTTTATTAAACTACTTTTGATGTATGACTTTTTTTACTAGATCTCTATACGTATATTGCACGAGTGAAAAATCTAGTATAAGGAGGAGATAGGGTAATGAGAGCGAGACAAAGGAGGAGTAAATATAATTCAAACTCAAAATCTTTTACATAGATCGTGAAAATTTAGTTATTACAATACTTGTTCAAACATTCACAATTCATTGTCAACTGAGTGGGGGACTTTTCTTTCCCGTGGCTCAAAAAAGTCAAAAAAGCCTGTTTATTTGTCCGTCTTTACTCTCTCTTCCTCATCCTCCCTTCCAACCTTCCTCTACTTTCTGTTCTTCTTTTTGTGTTATTATCCACTGCTATGCGATATATTAATATAATTAGTTGTCAAAAATTAATTTAATTAAAAAGAAAAACACTGTTTAACCTCACCCCGAGTTCGACTTCGGCCAGTCCATGTCTGATTTCCCTGTCCTTCGTCCTCATGAAAACTCACCGCCCTTCCAACACTCTCAAATTAACCTTCAACGTCTTGTGAACGTAAGAGTTAAAAATGAATTTTCCATTGTTCCTTTTCTAAATCCTGATGTTCCAATATGGGGTTTCTAATTATCATAAATGATTTGTTAGGCATCTTTATTTTCTGGGTTTGAGAGATCGGAAGAGGCTCTCTAAAATACTTGGGTTATTTGGCTGCTTGTTTGACTAGCGTCTTCATCTCAAACATGAATTAAATTGATTTCTGCTCTCTGTTGGTATTGATATTGTAGAACTCTCTCTTAAACCGTGCTTGTAATCATGAGTTGTGTTAATTTTAAGGAATTATTAATTTTATTGAACTCCTTAATCATAGTGTTACAGCCTCTAGGGTAGAGAACTCACACCAAAAGCTACTAGCTATTAGGAGGCTGCTGAGAATAAGTTAGAAGTTTAACATGAAGATTAGTTCTTCGATATGGGACTAGTCCCGTACCTTGCAATGACAATCATGACATTGTTTTTTGATGTGCTTTGATAGCAAAATGGTTGAATCTGGATTGCAATTGCAATGAATAAAAGGATTAGTTACTTTATTGCTAAAATAGAAATGGAAATATGGAACAAGGATGTCCCAACAGTTTCCCAAATTTCCAATTCGTTGGAAAACAGAAATGAATTCGCCCACCTCCTACTTATGGTTAAATCACCGTAAATTTATTATACTATGTCCCCCCGTAAATGCCCTGTTTCTAATAAACTGGGATTCTATCACATATAGTATTGGTTTTTATTAGGATCCTTAATTCTCTGTTCTACTTTCTACACAGACAAGGTTGATCGAGCTGTCAGTACGTGCATATACTTTTTGTTGCCTTCTGGAAGTACTTCTCACCTTCACCGAATTCCATGTGCAGAAGCATGGCACTTTTACAGGGGAGAACCAATTACGGTAACGTTTGATTGACATGTCTCGCAAATTTCTTTAAAAGAGAAGCGCATACTTGCAAGTTTCAAATGTTCTTTTCCTCATCTAATTTGATTAAACTCAAAAATGCACGTACAGTTATATTCTTGTGTCATTGCCCCTTTGCATTCTTATTAGTTTTTACGTTGGATGGGACTATCATCAGTGAACTTTTTTATTCTTCTTGGTCATTGTTGTTAACTGCATGGTTGCCTTATTATTTTGAAGCATGTTTAATTTAATGATGAAATAAAACCGTACATTATTTGACATAGAGTTTGAGCAGTGGTTTGCATATAGAAACTAAAACGTACCAATCAAAAACTTGTTCTATGTTGAAATGTGTGTTCTGTAGATACCGTATTTGGATTCTATGACTTCCAGTTTGTTCTTACTATTTATGTGTTGACTTTGACAAATTTCATCTATTATTATTTTTTATTATATTATATCATTTGAAAATTGTAACCAAGATTATCTTCTAGTTTAATTCCATTTGTTTGACTTTTTCTCCCTAGGACAAGTCAGCATAGGAACAGCTGGCATGATATTTTTGCCTGTATTCTGCTGTTATTTAATTGTTATTCCTATATTATGTGGCAAGATTATGTATCTAGATCCATGGCAGCATCTCCGTAAATCGAGATGACAATAATTTTTAATAGAATTACTAATACTTTCAAATGAGGTGGGTCATGATGCTTTATGTCTCAGGTGCTAGAACTAAATGAGAAGGATGGGAATGCTAAACTAACCACTCTTGGATCCGATTTTGCTGATGAGGATCAGTTATTGCAATATGTGGTACCTCCGGGGGTTTGGTTAGGTGCATTTCCAACTAAGGACGTTGACATTTCTGCTGAAGAGCACACGGTGAAAAAAGCACCAAGAGATTCAGAAAAACATGTTTCTCTTGTAGGATTCACATGTGCTCCTGCCTTCCAGTTTGAGGATTTTGAGATGGCAAAACGTTCCGAGCTTATTTCACGTTTTCCAGAGTACGACTCCTTTATTTCTTTGCTCACCTTTTCTGAATGAAAAAAAATATGTGGTGTCAAATGCTTTTGCTTCTTTATTCAGAATTGGAAACACTGTGTGTTCTCCTCTCCCCAGTAGAATTACAATCATTATTATCATACAATGCTAGTTAGACTTCTTATTCTTGATTGTGAGGATTTCTTATCACCTTAATTTGCATTACTTTACATATATATCCCTATTTGATACTTTAATTATAACTATTAATTTTAAATTTTACTCATGAAATAGGGATAAATTAAGAAAACAAATCACGAAATGTGTTTTTTCAACATATTTCTTAATCTTTGCGAAAAAGTAAATGTGAGAGAGAGAGAGAGAGAGAGCAATGTTTTAAAAAACTGTAATGTGTGTACATATAATGAGCAATGTTTTAAAAAACTGTAATGTGTGTAAAGTGTTGAGATCAAATCTTGAAGTTAGGTGAGCTTAATGCTGTGAATTAATGTAAATTCCCCGATTATGCCCGCAAGACCCTTGTTAAAGGAATTTAATTGAGACAAGAAAAATAAAAGACGAAAATGAATTTAACGAACTGTCAAAGTTTTTCACTATATGATTAAAGTCGCTACAATCATACAGAATTTTCACTCGCCAAAACTCATCCCCTAAGTATTACAAAAAAAATATAACAAGCTTTATCGCATCTACCAATTTCTACCCTTTGCCCAACCAGCAAACAACACAAGAAATCTCAAGATGTTAGGCTACTATTTTTCTTTACAAGACTCTCTGATCCGACCCAAGTGACACCTACCCTTAGAACAAACCACAAAGAGTTACAAGAAAACTGTCAAGATGCTAGACTCACCAATTTTTCCCTCAACTCGCTTG
>CAVNYN010284991.1:0-17413 GCA_963692815.1 Nyctanthes arbor-tristis | reverse complement strand
AGGTATGATTACCCATAAAACCGCAGACAGTCTCTATGTAAAGAATGGCCACAGCTCGCCACCCTGCTTGCAGCTGCGTGATTGGAAAAGCTGAGCTCTAAGAACTTCCCAAACGACAATCCCCACGCAGCATCAGACATCACAACTCTTCGAGTTGCTGGGGGGAAGCCATTCATTCGTGGACACCTCAGGCACCTGTGCCACATCCAAATCTTTCCTTCTCTTTCACCTGGCAATAGAATTTCTGAAAGTTTCTTAACAGAAATTGTAAGGGATCCTTGTCGATGAGTATAACACTGAACATGAGCTTCTGAGGGCATCTCACACGATTGGCATCTATAACTCTGTCAAAAAAGAAAGAACCCTTATATCTCATACAAGTACGATGTTCCTAATTTTATAGACAAAAATGTCAAAGTTTGTTAGTGTATATTGCGCGTAGGGGGAGAGAGACTACTTGATCAAACAAGTCATCCTGCAGAAAGCGGCCTAGCGGCTTGTCAAAGAGATCCATAGTATTTGATACGAAAGAGATGGGCCTTTTCACAGACAGTCCCCTTCCAGACACAACGCGATGACAAGGAAACTAAAATGCTTTGATGATCAGAAGGGGATGGGGGGAACTCCTCTTTAAGAGAAGTTTGTTCCAGAAGACTGTGTTCCCCATCAAATTGCATAGTTGGTGGATTTGAACTGCTCTGATTTGCATCCAAGGGATAACAATCCTTTTGCCTTCTGACAATATAATCCCCAAAGTCATTAGCCACGTGACGATTTCCTGTAACAAGAAATGTGTTATCTGCCTCAGAAACAACCCCACGTGAATACTCAGTCAAATCTACAAGGCTTCTATCTTTTGATGCATCACGAGGAGATAAGACCAAGGACTTGGCATACGCAGAGCTCGTAGAAATATGGAGGCTAGCTGCCTCTGGCACTTCTTTTTTCTGAATGGGAACAGTTGCTTTCACCAGATATGAAATTGGAACACTATTCGACCTTTGTGGCTCCCCAGCATTTGCAGTTCCCAGTATTTTTTCATTTGCAGGGACAGTAAAACCTAGTATAGTTGAGATTGACCTGTCAGCACTTGATGGTTTATCCGGTAGCGCCACTGTTATTGGAGAGTTCAATGGAAGTTCCGGCAGAGAGGCCCCCTCATCAGCAAGAAATGATGTTTCTAAAGCTAGATGATATGCAGCAAAAACTCCATACTGCACCACGTGCTTCACTTTTTTCAACTCATTCCCATTGGCACCTCGTAGTAATATCTGAAGTAAACAATATTGTGATAGACTATTAGAAACATCTAGCATAGAGGTTGACGGTATAAGTCTCAAGTTGATGAATCTGACAAAATATATCTTCTATCAATTTTAGGAAAAGACTAAAGGAGCTTTATTCGAAGTTGATTTTTGAAAGTTAGATTTATGGCAGAATGTGCGGTGGGGATGCAAAAGGAAGATTATGAGTAGTGCGAAACTTTGTTGTTTTATAGGGAATATGTGGTTGGTATTGAAGTTTGACTTTTCTAACCAGCTTTTGATTTATTAAAGCTCTGTAGAAAAACCTCTAAATACATGGGGGGAGGAAACTAAGAGATTCTTAATCAAATTTTAAAATAGAACTATTAGAAGCTTTTAAGAGCTTGTCCTTTGGAGCTTTATCTATATCAAAAATTTATCAAATCAATACCAACCACATATTCTCCACAAAAAAATAAAAATAAAAAAAAATTCACACTTTCACCACAAATTCTCCCATAAATCTAATCTCCTTTAACATAAAGCTCCCAAGAACAAGCTCTAAAATGTCGACGGCTAATTATAAACCAAAGCAGCATATGTTATAATCTCAGTCAAAGAGGTTAGTAAAGGATAAATGACTTTCTTACACCATATCAAATCACATGAAATAAGTATGCCCAACATCGATCTGTGCTTTGTTGTTCCCTTTTAAAGGCAATAGACTTACAGTATATCCCAGAGGCTTTGGACAACCATCAAAGAACATTAGTGTTTTCATCAGCTTCTTTCCACCCAGCTCAGCCGTCCCGTGCTCTTCTAGGAACCTCTCAACATGGAACTTCTCACAATATCCCAACTTCTGGGATGAGAGATGGTCAATTGAGGGAACTATGTCAGCCCCTGTGACACGAGCAATCCGCTCCAGAAGTGGCCTTTTGATATTTAGGACAAGTGATATGTCTTTTGCAAGAAGGTACTCTTGCGCATATCGCGAAACAGATTTCTCCACCAGGAGAACATCAGGCTGGTGTGAACCTATTTTTGCAACAGCCATTTTAAGATGATCCATTTCCTGGAAAGGGGTATTAATCAGTAAGCAGAATAAACAAGAGGAAAGCATTCCATGCCTATATGGTAGAAAATATTAAGTAACAATATTTTCAAGTGGCTAAAAAGGACTTCCAACAAGAAAAAAGGTAAATAATCTCAACCTGTTGCAACAAGGTATCAACACTTGAAAGAAGGTTAGAAACCCGCTGATATTCAAGTGCGCCTCCAAGGATCATAAAGCGGGGCTTCTCCATTTTTGATGCCATCCGCCGATGAGCCACGTTCTTCTTGCAAACAACTCCTTTGACCACCATACTATTTGAGGGAAAAGATGAGATGAGAGATAAAATAAATTATAAGAGTGAGACACCAAATGGTGAAATTTGGAGGAATAGTATTATTTACAAATAAAATTAACAGATGTTTATATGTATAGTCCTTATAGAAATCTTAGGGGTTGTTTGAACCTCTTTATTTTTTCCATTTATAAATTCACCTACTATGATTTGACTGTTGATTTGACAACTACTCAACTACTCAACAATCACCACACATTTCAAACTTCAATTAAATCTCCATCACTCATTTTTACTCATTATAAATTCCCTTTATAAATTGCAAAAATAAAGAGCTTCAAACAAGCTCTTAAGTAGGTCCCAGGTGAAGTTACATTTCCCTTGATAATTTAATTTGATCTTATTTTGGGGGAAAACAACATTATTATCTATTACAATGGAATTCAGCAGACATGTCTATTTATTCAGCTTAAAACAATACAATGAACTTAATCTCCAAAAAATAAAAAAAAATACCAACATAAGGTTTCAATGATCCAACTACTTAAAGCGGCAAGCTTTGAAATTTTCGCTCTTCTAGAAGTCAACAACGACACGATAGATGATATATAAATCTCTACCAATATTCCTTTAAAGAACTTAGAAACTAAATTTGTGTGGAGCTTCAATTTTCGTATACTTTCACCAACACACAGGACATCACGGCGTTTCCATTAGTCCACAGAACTCCATTACTCCAATTCGACTTCTTCACTTAGCCAATTCAACTCTATCTTCAGAATGAGTAATAATCTTTGTCTTCAAAATCGATGCCTAAGCAGCTAAGCCTAGATACTAAAAAAAATCCTATGTAGTTGCTGATATATTATTTATTCCATCGTTTTTTGTTCTCTTATATAAAAGTTATTTTCTCCTCCTCCTAATCTTAGAAACCATCTCCTCATACTAAGCTCCCCACGACTTTATTCAGAATTAAGTGCTTCTTTAGCATCACCACGCTGTACAAAATGCGTATGCAGAGCTTTATAATGTCTCAATTCAGTTGTCTTAAAAGAGCCACAGGCCCATTATACGCAACCTCTAAACATTGATAACAGCTTTCTACATCCTTTGATAGGACATCCCTTAAAATGACAAGAGACGACCAAAGCGTCTTCCAGGTTCGCCGTATAGAACTTCTTAAAAATGAATGAATAGTCTGATCACAAAATTTACCCTGAAGAATGTAAAAAATCAAATGTCAAAAGTAAGAAGATTGCCAAGTTCATAAACTTCACTATGGTAACATCACAATTAGTTTGAAAAAGATGCATAGATGAGTGCTAGTAAGAGAGATTTGACAAGAGTAGCAGGGATAGAAGTCATGCCCAGAAAAATTTCTCCAGAGTATGGATAGGGATTATGCTTGAACTCCTCTAAGCGATCAGGTCTTAAATGACCGATAATTTTGTACTAATACAGGAAAATGAAATTATGAAAAGGTAAGATCTGTCAATTTCAAATAAGTTGAGAGAGAGGCATATGTGATTCATTAATCTGCTTCCAGATTTGATAATTGCAACTATTTCCAATAGAGACCATATTCAACTATTTATAAAACAGAACTCTTAGTTATCCTGAATCATCAAAGTGTTGCAGCGCCATTACCATCAATAACAAATTGATGTCGATCATATATAAAAGATGAGTAGAATTTAAAAGTAATTACCTCTCACTTCGGTGCCCAGAGGCTAAACATTTGACCTTCACATACCCTCCTGAGATCGGTTTGACTGCCCTTGCTTGTATCTGGCTTTAATAAAGTAGCAGCTTCCCATGACAATGATGTAATTATTTCTAACCAGCTATCTTTCTCATTCTCCTCTGCTGCAAGGTTCTCTACCTGCAATAGCTGAGAAACTAACGTCCTAAAGTGGCCATCAACCACATTCTTCATGACCTTTTTGTTCTCCTCATTCGATTTGTCCTTACTTTTGTACTCCCCGCTCCCAAAACTACCAGAAGTGTGTAAATAACCCCACTCTCCAGTGGCATCACCATCTTCATCATCGTCAAACAAGAGTGTCTCTTTGTCGTCTTCCTCATCTTCTGGTTCAGGAGGGAGCCAGAGAACTCCATTATTTTCGAAGTCCACAGGTTCCACATCAACATCTTCTACAGAACCAGGGCTACCATGGAAAGGAGGTGCTTCACATTCATCACCAATCTCATGTTCATCTTCTTTCAACAAACTCTGTTGTACTTCTTCAAGATTCTGAGAAACAAAACTATTGTTTAATGAAGAGCTACTCATACATTTTGAATCAACGGCATCTTTATCCGGATACATTTTAGCTGAACCATAGTCACTCTCAGCATCATCAAACTGAATATGACCATAGCAGCCATCAACCGGGAGAAAATGCCTTGTTTCTGGATCTAGATAAAGGCCAAATTCTTCATCATCATCGTCACTCCTGGTTACAAGAATTACTTTCATTAATAAAACTACATTTGACATATTCTGCACATATAAACATAATCGCACTTCCAACTTTGAGAAATACATCTTACTTGCTGTATAATACCTAGCGACGTTCTAGTATTTGTTGAAAGCATTCGCAAAATGATATCTTTGGCAGCCATTTCACGGGGAGGTAAGTCTTAAAATCAAGAATAACGTCCACACCTTGTTCTAATATATAACTCTGGGAAATCCTATCAGTATGTATAGTAAAGTTTGCCCACAATATACACAAATATCAAATGGATAAAAATCAAATAAGGGCATAAATACTGTAGATGTCAGATAGATGTAAATGGTATGCATAGCAAGTATACATACAATATAATACAACTTGGCATGTGCTAGAAAGCAACATTACCATCTTTAAGTATCATTTTAAAAAGAATTGTTTTTCAAACATAAATGGAGCAGTACAAGCCAGATAGGTAAAGTCAATGCAGTACTAGTTCCATCAAAACACAGTCAAGCAGACCTTGAGCATCCCCATATTAAAGGGCACTTGGTAAGTTATGAATCAAGATACAATACATGGCCAACTTTAAGCATGGACTGGAAATGCGATGTACGTAATCAGAAGTGATTATGAAAAAATGCAAAACGAAGAACCTGATTGTGCAAAATTCAAATTGGTTTATGGAGCTATTCTGCTCTCCTGTTTCTGCAGAATGATTATTGCTCCTTGCTGATGAAAAGCCTCGACTCTTTTCCATTATGGTTGGGTGATCTGAGGTAAGTCCAGCAGATTGCGGCATTGACGCAAACATAACGCTGCCACTGTCACACGTTCCACTAGACTTTGTGCTAATGAAACTCATCACTGATGGTGAACTGCTGCTGAGATCCAGGTTGCCAACCTGGATCACATTATCAACAACCGAGGTTAAACCCTGTTCCCATTGCTTGAAGCAATAATTACAGGCCCTGATCTTATCCCAATCTTCCCGTGTCCTATTTGTGTCACTAGATGGTGTAGGAACCCAGTTTGATGTACACTTGGCACAGAAGACTCTACCACAAAGCCGACAATGATGCCTGCGGTTAAACAAAGTGAATTGTGAATCACACTCGTAGCATACCCTACAGCTCTGATCAGGCATCCAAAAGTCTCTGGACACATTAGTTGGCTCAGACCGCTGAGGCATCCAAGATTTTAATAATCGTACTAGGTCAGAGAATGTACTACCATCTGAGGCATCCATTGCCTTAACAACCCTCCCTTAGATCGGAAGAGCGTCGTGTGGGAAAGAGTGTCATTCGCCTGATACTCCTATATCCATTTCTAATCCACAGTGCTGCTTCAGAAAATAGCACAAATCAAATCCAAGCGACAAGTGAATAACAAGCATCCTTAGCAATAAAATGCAAACCCACAAATTCTTCATCAAACCTCCAAATTCATACTCATAGATAATCCACGACAATATGTACACGAGCTGCAGCAAATCGAAAATCAATAATTTCCGCGCCGATATTCTTAATATAATATAGTAGAAAGACCAAATTCCAGGACTTTTATTTCCAAGACATTCGCCGGATCATCATTTCAATAACTTCCTGCGGAACCATGAATTTTTATTCAATTCAGAAAGCTCCAAACCCAGTCTAGTTTAAAAGGAGGAAAAGGAAAAGAATAGGGAAAAAAGAAGAATGAACAAAATTCAGAAAGCAATTCAGTGCCCAAATTAAATTTCAAAAAATTGAAATACACATGCACAAAAGAGAGTAAAATCAAAAACTGTGGATAACAATAAAGGGAAGAACACCTATAAATGCCCTCGCTATACAACCCAGAAGAACACGTAATCGGTGGACTTGGGAATAAAATGTTCGAATTCAAATCGGTCTCTCGTCAAGCACGGAATTGGATGAATTGTGAATCAAGAAAAGCAGCGCATGTCTGTTTGTTGATCAATATTTTCCCTAAATCAATGTAAAAGCCAATCATAAACAGCAGAAATAAATAAATAAATAAATATTTGGGCAGAAGATTAACTAAATGAACGACAACAAAAAAAATTATAATAAATAAATAAATAATAATTGATTAACAATTATGGAGTGACGGAAGATGAACGTCTGTACCCTGTAGCATGGCTGGTTGGCTGGCGTGTAAACGTGGCTGGAATCCCGTTAATAATAAGGTTTTTTGTTTTTAATTTTGTAAAACACTGAAAACATATTCTCTTTCATATTTTCAAAAATACAATTAACAAAATAATTTCAAAATTTGTAAAGAAAATTAAAAATGACTTTATGTTGTTTTTTATGTTTTCAATGTTAAAACTAAAAAACATAGAACATGAGTTTTAGATCTTAAAATTTACATTAGTTACATTTAAATTCCAACTTTTATTTTTATATTTATTTTAATCCCAATTATTTTAATACATTAAATGGAGGAAAAAAAATCACCGCGGTGTCGCTGCGCCACCTCCACCATAGCAAGGCATCGGTCTACTTGCTCCACAAAAGGCTTACCGGCTTAAGAATGGTGAAAAACTGAGGCTTCGTGATATGGGTGGTAATTGAAGTCATAAATATGACCAAGATCGAGAAGAATAGGAGCTGAGCTAGGATTCCATGCGTGTTGGCTATCTAGGTGAAAGTTTGATAATAAATTAAAGTTAAGAGTGCATTTGATACGAAAAGTTGGAAAAGAAAATATTTTTCAACTCTTTTGGAAAACATTTTACCTAGGGGTAGGGATTGATTTTTAGTAAAAATGGAAAAAAACTATACTTAATATGATTGTACTGTGAAATTTAGATTCTATCTCCACTCGTGAATCAAACATGTAAAAGTTGAAATTTAGATGAAAAATTGACATTTTTCATGGAGAACTTATACAATTAAACACATCCTAAAAGAGTGTTTGATATAAAATGATGAAAAAGAAAAAATTATTTTTCAACTCAAATGGAAAACATTTTATCTAAAAGAAGTGGAAATTGATTTTCTAGGAAAATGGGTAAAATTGTGCTTAAAATGATTGTGCTATGAAATTACTGTTTTATTTCCATTTGTCAATTAAACGCACGAGGATGGAAAAATTTTCAAGAATCTGACATTTACCATGGAAAGTACGTCTCATTAAACACGCTCTTAGACTATAACATATAAACCTAGTTAAGAAATGAAATTCGAGGTTCCGGTTTTTTCTTTCTTCTCCTTTTTTTTTTTGGCCTTTTTGGGGTTCAAGAACAAACTACCTCTCAAAAAAAAAAAAAAAGGAGAATGAAGAAGAAGAAGACCAAACTAGAACAAACCCGTTTGTTTCATGTTCAGTTACTTGTAACCCGAAACATTCCCGTCAATACTCTAAGTTTGGGTGGGTTCGAGCAGCTCGTCGAGCTTGCCTTTTGTTCCTAGCCTACTTTTATCTTAGGAAATGTTACATGTGCAAGTATGTGTGATTTGCGCACGGTTAGATCTCTTATCAAATTATCTATATAAATATCAAGATTTAGTTTTAATAAATTATGATACATAATAAATAAAAATAAGTTTCCATTTTCGTTGACATCATCTTACAATAATTATAATATACAGTAAATTAAAAGAAATTAAAACAATCTGGCATTATGTGATATGATATGACATCATATGATGTCATATAACCATATGGCGTGCATCAGAACACGACGCAAGAGAAGCCACAACCTTGTGGCATGTCCCGAGAGGTTATATAGTAATACCATATACCATATAGACATATAATGTTAGATCATTTTTACAATTAAATGGCATTAATAAAACAAATAAATTTCTAGTTCCAGTATTCACAAATTTTCATCAATGTTTTTCTTCTTTTTTTGTAGATTCATTAATGGAAGATATCGTATTAAAGTTAGCATCTAAATTGACACGCCCACCCCAAGTGCCTCTAACTTACTTGAAGTGTGACTTACGCCGACGATAAAGTCCAACTAAAAAGCTAGAATTTGCTGTCAAGCCTCGTGGATATACTAATTATTTTAGAAAAATTTCGACAGAATCTCCTCTAATTTGTTAACAAAACCAACCCGCATAACACCTCACATCAACCCAAATACACTTCACAATGTAATAATTCTCATCATCGCCTGTAACAATATTTCATATATGAAAAATTTTACTAAACCAAGTATGTTTTACTTAGAATTTCTAATTGTACTAATAAATTTTACCGTGTCAAGGGATATAAATCACAATAACAACGAATCCTATAATAAATTTTATGTGGTGACCCAAATCCTTAAAATAGCAGGCTCAGCTACAAGGTGTTGCCCAAACTCCAATTGTTACTTGGAAGAAAAATCATATTGAAAACATATTAGCTAGTAAATGTAACATTTGCAACATCTTGAACAAAATGTTTAAGCTCATTTGGGAATTTCATAACTTTAAATATAAATCTAGCATAACATTAACCTTTATGGAATCATCACATATTGGAAAATATCATGAACATCATTTTACTTCATAATCATCATACTTCATAATCATCATAAAATTCATTAGGAAACATCGTAAACATCATTCATTTAATAATCATCGTGAAATCCACTAGAAAACCTCAAATAAATCATTTCATTGCAAGATCATCATAAAATTTTCTCCAAAGAGTATCCAACATCACATAATCATGATATCAAGTCATACGCGCGTAAACACCAACTTGGGCCATTGGTACCTTATAACCCCTTCGCCCTAGGCGGCACAAAAAATAACTTGAGCCATAGCTAGCACATAGGCCCATTCGTCTTGGCGGTGTATCATATAGTCAGCTTGAGTCATAGGCCCCTTCGCCTGTAAGCGGCATAACATTTGGTCAGCTTGAGCTACATAGGCCCCTTCGTCTGTAGGCGGCATATCATAATATCTGACACATATTTTGGGGTTTTTATACATCATAAATCATGTTTCAAATCAACATTTCTTTAAAAATCATGAAGCATCATAAAACACATTTCATTTTCAATACTTTCTCTGAAATCATGGGCATCATGTTTGTATAAAACTCTACATAATCTTTTCTAAAGAAAATTTGCATGACTTTTCCAAGAAGTATCAACTTTTGAAATTTCAGGGAAATACATTCATCATCATAAACATTTGCAAGTTCATATGAATTCAAAGCATAATATATTCTCATTTAGGAAGAAAAGAAAAGGAAAGCTCCACTCGCCAGCTAAGTAGTATCCTCTCATATTTCACTTCCTTTTAGCCCTTAACATTTCCTATAATATTATATAAAAATTTCTATTTAACATTTAATTCCTTTCTAATGAACTTCTTCTATTTTAAGTACTCACACTTTTACATATCTTCAAATATAGTTTCATTTTCCACATTTTCCCCATTTTCACTTTTTTCTTTCCATCCAAAGAAATAAGATTCGAGTAGATATTTTTCTAAATATTTCCTTAAGCATATTGCTAACCATAGTTTATATCCTATCTTAATGTTACCTTTTCTATTAAAGACTTCAAAAGCTTCTTTTAACCAACTATTATAGTGGATTCCATTCCAAAACCACGTATAATACTTTATTAATAAATTTTTTAGCTTTAATCTTCCTTCTAAAACTTTGATTTCACTTACTAACTTCACATAATTCTCTTTTAGTCTTTATATAATTCCAATTTCATATCTATGAATAATTTCATACCATTTAAACTTTATAGGAAACTAAATCATAACCACTAATCAATTTACACATTTAACTCAATTCTTTTACTTATCATTGCTCTATCCTTTTTATCTTCTTTCTAACTTATTTACTAGTTAAAGATCTTCTAGTTCACATAAACTTTATCAACATGAAACTCCTTTTTTGATTTCAAGTCCCCTATTCCATTAAATTCTTCAAGAGTCCTTCCTTGTTCATTTAGACATATAGTTATCTATTTTCTGTAATTATTCTAGACCTCATTCTATCTTAAGATTATACCAAGATAACATATTAAAGTCTCAAATCCGCACTAGAATCAACAAATGACATTAATTCTTAACCTTTCAATACTAGTTCTTAGTCTTAATCAAATTCCCACATTTACATTTAAATATTAGGTCATCTATTACTCACATTTATTCTCAACTTCACCAACTTTCTCAATTATCATGACACAATTTCATAAATTATAAATATCAACTTATATATAAAATTTTCAACTTATTCTCAAACATTAAATTTCAACTTTACATTAACTACTATAAGAATGTAATATCATCAAGAACCTTAAATTTTACAACAAAAAATGATTGAGGCCTCTAAACATATATTAAGTAAAATTATAACCTAGCATTACATAATCATAAAAATTCCATAAACTCTTAGACATGATTTCCATCTTAAAATGTACAAAAACTAAAGCTAAGATAAGTAGTACTTAGGTTTGATTCTTGTACTCCCCCTTCTTCCAAAGATTCTTCAAACTTTTATTTCTCCCTTTTTTTTTAAATTTCTGTCACCTGCACTTCCTGATTCCTTTTTCATTCTTTTTTTATGGGGCCCACTTTGGCAGAAACGTTCATTTTGCTTTCTTTTCTTTTCTTTTTCCTTTTTTTTCTTCTTCTTTTCATATATATTTGTACCCATACCAATATGTATAGATACACACACCAATTTTCTTATATGTTCCATATATAAACTAAAATCCCTATTCCTTAGCTCATAGAAAACAATATATGCCATACAAAACAACTTATGCCAAGGTTTTATTAGTGTTAATTCATCAAGAAATTCGTAAACCTTAAATGAAAATTTTCACTTAACCTTACACAAATTAAAGCTTAAAAACAATTAATATTTACTTGATTGAACCTTTGGGTTCTACTTCTCCTCCTCCCAAGCTTCTTCCAATTTCCCTCTTTCCCTTTTTTTTTTTTTGGAGCAATCGTCTCCCGAACCCCTATCTCTCTCTCGGTTTTCCTCTATGTTTCTCAGCTCTCTCTTTGTGGGTTTGGAAGAAGTGGCCCAAATTAAGAGAATTGTCTAGATAATTAGGAAATTTTGCACATAAAGTCCCTTAGCTTCTTGCTTTGCTATAAGTTGGTCGCTAACCTCATACCTTACTTCATTTAAACTCCAAACTTATAATATGATTTCATATAAACCCAAACATATTTAATTACTTAAATGGTAACCCCAAAAATTAAACTAATACATCTTAGCTCAAATTTGACATTGACTTAACTATTATACATTCGACTTTGACGGGTAAAGGTTGAAACTTAAAAATAGCAAAGCGGGTCGTCACATAAATTGTTTTTTTAACATATATAAATGATCAAATATTATTGTTTAAGGGCCATTGAAAATGTGACTTTGAGTATATAAATGAAATCTCACATTGGTTACTTAGTAAAAACAATTGAAGATGAATGCCTATAATAAGCTACTTGGAGGAGGGTTATATGCATAATATGACATTAGCTTATAGGCCTTGAGCCTCCAAAAAGTTTAAAATTTTAATGGATCATTATTGAAAAAAGTTTATTGTGAACCGATAAACTGTATCGTCTTTATCTCACACCATCATATTATTTTCGGAATTGATTTTATTATCTACAAATGTTTAGAAGACCAGAAAGGTCATCGAACACGAAAAACTAACGGTTTAAGGTCATTAGACCAGTTTTATTTAAATAATTGAAATAAATTAATTTTTACATAAAATAATATGACAAAGGAACATTCAATTTTATTTTTTTTTATCTTTACCGTTTAAAAAATGTTAAAATTTTATTCCTTTTTTAAAAACCATTGAAAATATGACTTTGGATATAGAAAATAATCCCACATTAGTTATTTAGTGAAAAGAATTAAGAATATATGTCTATATTAAGCTATTTGGATTAAGTTACTTGGAGAATGGTTATGTATAATAGGACTTACCTTTTAGGCCTTAAACTTTCAAAAAGTTTAAATTTTAATGAATTATTATTAAAAAAAAAGTTTATTGTGAATTGGTGAACCATATCCGTCTATATATGACGCCGTCAGATTATTTTCAAGATTGGTTTCAGTATTCACAAATTTTATTCAATGTTTTGCTTAGGTTTTTTTCGGTTGACCATTTTTTATTTTCATTAATGAAATATATCGTATTATGAGTAGCACATATATTATTTTTCTTTAGACACACATAAACTATCAAATATTACAGTTTAAGGGCCACTAACAATGTAACTTTGGATATAAAAAGGGAATCTCACATTAGTTATTTAGTGAAAATAATTGAAAATATATGCATATATTAAGATATTTGGAGAAAGATTATGCATAGTATGGCCTAAGTTTATGGGGCTTAAATTTCCAAAAAGTTCAAAATTTTAATAGATCACTTTTGAAAAAAAAAGTGTATCGTGAACCCATGAACCATATCTGTCTTTACTTCACACTATTAGATTGTTTTCCAGATTGGTTCCAATATTCATAAATTTTCTTTAATGTTTTCTTTGTAGACAGTTTTTTATCTTCATTAATGAAATATATCGTATTATATGTAGCACCTACATTGTTTTTCCTAACACACACATAAATGATTAAATATTATAGTTTAAGGGTCATTGAAAATGTCACTTTGGCAAAGAAACGGAATCCCACATTGGTTAGTTAATTAAAAGAATTAAGGATGTATGTTTATATTAAACTATTTGGAGACGGGTTATGCATAATATAGTCTTAGCTTATGGGCCTTAGCTTCCAAAATCTTCAAAATTTTAATGGATCGTTATTGAAAAAAGTTTATTGTGAACCGGTGAACTGTATCCCTCCTTATCTCACACTGTCGGATTGTTTTCTGAGTTGATTCTAGTTTTCGCAAATGTTTAGAAAACCAAACCCGTCATCGAACCGGAAAAGCTAGCAGTTCTAGGTCATCGGACCGGTTTTAATTAAATAAAGAAATAAATTAATTTTTACCTAAAATAATACGAGAAAAGAAAAGGACATTCGATTTTATAATTTTTTGATCTTTACGTTTAAAAAATGTTAAAATTTTATTCATTTTTTAAATGCTATTGAAAATATGACTTTAGATTTAGAAAGTAAATCCCACATTGATTATTTAGTAAAAAGAATTAATAATGTATGCATATTTTAAGCTAGTTGGAGAAAGGCTAGTTGAAGAATTATTGCACCAATGTTCTTCAAACAAAAACTTAAACTCAAAAAATGAACTAAACTTCAATAATAATCTTCAAGAAACAAAGTATTGTAATGTATATGGGGTATTTTTATGTGCTAGGCTAGACCCCTTTTTATAAGGTCTAAAAACCTCTAAGAAAAGGATACAAGTCGTGTACAAGTTTTACCGGAAAAAGAATTCTAGAAAAACTTGAAAAATAGGAAAAATTGGGATTTCCGCACATATAGGGTCCATGCGGCCGAACAATGCAACCATGAGGCCTCATGGTTGTTGCTGCCGAAACCACTGGTTTCGCGTATGGGCGCACGGCTGAACGGTGCGCCCACACCGCTCATGCTGCAGCTGGTTGTTGCTGCCGAAACCACTGGTTTCGTGTGCGAACACACGGCTAGACGGTGTGCCCGCACTACTCCTGCTGCCTCCTGTCGCACGGTCCATCCGTGCTGTCGCACAATAATTTTTAATTTTTTTTAAATTTTGCTTTCTTTTCCTTTCGGTCCCTACTGTTCTATTCCTTGTCACTTCAGCTCTAGAGCTCTGAAATTCTTGCCAAACACTCCCAAACTTCATTCTTTTCTTTGTTTTTTCCTTCTTTATAAAATAAATAGACCAAACTATCATAAATAACTATTTTAATCAAATAAAACACATAATAAACTACTAATATGAAGGAATTAAATAACATAATTGAATACCTATGAAACATCAAATACATACGGGAGATTATGGAACGGTAGATGAATTGCTTGCAGTCATAACGTGGGCTCAACTAAGTCAGCTTTGTATTCATTGTAAGCTGGTATTTTTTGATGATCGAATTTTATATCTCCCGGGTTGGATAAAGAAATTAGTCACATGGAAACTCTTATTATAGGAAAATTTAGAAAGAAAAAATTGCATGTTATAGGTGGGCTTGCTGATTGTGGATGGATGCTATAATTTAATGTTGTCCTTTGACAAAGTTCTACAAGAAGGATTCATTAGCCCGAATGCTTGCGTGTAATTGCTTCCACAATACCAAAAGGAGTTGGATAAAAAGACTACAGAAATATCTTCCTTGACACAAAAGAGTTGCGCAGAAATTGAGTTGAGAAATGAAGCATCTTGGCTACTCCCAAATATATGATAAACCCAAGTCGTTAATTGGTTAGAAGCACAATGGAGATAATAATTCAGTTATATAGAAATATTGCGCCTTTAAACATTTTTATTTTTACAGTGAAGAACTACTTTCTGTAAAGTTCAACTGGAATGACCTTTCTATGTCATAGCTAGGTAGTTTCCATCACATAAATTGTTTCAACTATAATGGCGATTTACTACTTCTTGATTGTGTGATTTTATTTAATGGCACTATATTTTGATTACTTATTTAAAGTTTATTTGATATCGAATCTTTTATCTATTTCAGTTTATTTATGTTCATTTGGTTTTCCTGTGCAACGTACGGATAAGAGAATAGTTATAAAAATACAATATGATTCTATTACCCTTATTTTTAATTGTTTCTGAGATAACTCTGTTACCCTAGCTGTGTGTATAATCCATCTTCTTTCGTCATCCTTAGAGCATCTGTCTGTTTTTTTATTTTACTCATATAATATATGGTGGATACTGATTATAGTGTTTATTTGTTCTATGAATTTGATTATATTGTTGCCATTTTTATCAATATCTTTATTTTTTTTTGTTCTGTATTTTGTCCTGTTAGGAATGTGATTTTGCTTTGTATCAATTCTGGTAGTATTATTTGTCCCTTTTTGTTAACTCATCCAATCATCTATGCATATTTTACTTGTGTGAGTAGCTGTATAATATCCGCAACTATTTTAGTTTTTTGGGATCTATTGGAGTACTACATACAACTTTTTATTAGTCTATAGTTATTTCGATGTCGTCGTGCAATTCGTACTGCTTGGTGATGAAGGAATAGTCCAAATGACCATTTTAAAGATGCAGAGCTATCTGCTTCCAGGGTTGTTCTTGTGAATAGATTCATAGATTGGATGGCATTTCTTGAGGCCATATGTCTTGAGGTATTCCAATTAAGTGATGTATAACACTTGTTGGCCAGGATGATGCCATTGTTTATGTAGTTTAATTTCCCAATATGTATGATTTTTTTTGTGGTATAACAGTGTTTTAGCAACATACTTAAAACAAGTATAGTTTTTCTTATGTAGTTTGCTGGCCGATTGATTCCAAGGCACCTTTCCTTTGTATGGTTTACTTTGTATCACTTAATGCAAATGCTGGATTTATTTTTAATATTGGTTAATCTTTATTAACTAGTGTTTTCAAATTTTCTACGAAAAATTGTTGACGTTTTACGACTTTCGGTTATTGATGAATAAAGAGTGTTTGATGAGTAATCATTCATAACCCAATTGTATTATGGTTTAAATTCCAACGGTTGAAAAGAAAAAGGGTTTCTTAAGTTACTTTGTAGTACAAGGAGAAATATTATTGAATATTTGTGTTAAGTGTAAAATTAAAATATTCATGTTGATTTTTCTCAAGCATTAGCTATGGGAGTTTTTAATAGTGTAAACTTGAGAAACGCAGTTATGGTTAATGCTTCAGAATTGGAATTTATTTTTCGTCATGCATGACAAATGCTTCCGAAATGTAGTGTATGTGTGTCCTTGGTTATTATATTATAACAAAAACTAGTATATTACCCGTGCGTTGCACAGGATGCACAAAACAAAAAATACTTTAGATCATTTTTTCATCATAATAAACTGAACACTGCAATATGTAATATGAGAAATGACCTAAGACATAGAAAGATAATGTTTAAGGAAAAAAATTTAAATAGATATCATAAATGAGTAAAGTTTACAATGCAATTGGAAAAATACCCAAAACTCTAATCTACATTTCGGAAGACTTCTTTAAAAACATCATTGGTTGTGGACTTTCTATCATATTTGTTGTCCCCATGACAGGCGAAATCGCAAGTGCACGATATCGTTCAAGTAGTATAGGACTAGCAGAGTCCCGAATATCGATCCCACAGGGAAAGTTGTCACCTACTTCACTTGAGTCAATTTCACACCAGTTAAATAAGAAAATTAAAAGTTTGTAAAAGAATAATGGGATTGTTTAAACTATCAATTAAATGCTTTATCTATTTTAATCTAGGAAGCAACTTAAATTAATGGACAGATCGGAAGA
>CAVNYN010284990.1:0-24738 GCA_963692815.1 Nyctanthes arbor-tristis | reverse complement strand
TATACCTCAATTAAAGCTAAATTTTAGAGTTAAGATTTATCTATATATGACAAGGAGCATTTTTCAGGAGATAAATAGGTATTTTGGTGAGTCTTTAGGGTGTTTTTCCTCCCTTCAACATCTTTGGACGAATTTGGGAGTTTTGGGAAGGAGAGGGGATTGATTTGGGGTTGAAGAGACTTTGAGGACCCTTATCGTCTATTTATAATAGTTAGAAATTAATTAGTTTTAATAAACTTTTGAGTTCTGCCAATCACGTCGCGACACTTGGCACAATCTGGCGCCATTCACACGTTGGGGTGATTTGGTTTAATGTGGTTCACAAGTTTATTGCGCCAGAATCATTATACTTTGTATTGTCTTGTAATTAAGTCGCTAAACTTTTGATTCATATCAACTAGTAACCAAATTCTTTCTTTAGTTGACATTTCAGCGTCAACATTGAGATCTTCTAATGTAATTCAAGCAATTATTGTCAAAATAACGACCACATAAGATATTTGAGAGTTAAATTCTTGCGGGATGTTACAACCCGCTTTAAATGAATTTTGTCATCGAAATTCGCTATCACCCAAAATAATTCAAGTGTAAAGTAGCCAAAAGAAATTCTTTCAATTGATATAAGAGTTAATCATATGGAAATATAAGGTTTGAAGCTTAAAAGAGCATAAAATAAATAATTTGGACCGATTTAGAAGAAATCAAGAAGTTTAGGGACCTAATTGCAAATTTTTTTCCAAAAAAATTGGCTGATGCACGGTCTTAGGTGCGGTGTTCCCGCCTTGGGGCTCGAGAGCGAGACTCTGCAAATACAGTTCAAATGCTTTTGTACCTAATACCATTTTCGGATAAATGTCACAGTCATCCAACAAGAAACCTCAGCCACACACCGAAGTCTCGATCATATACATGTACCTTCTCCATCTTTGGGACGATCCAGCAACAAAACTTTTAATTCAATACCTATAAGGCTGTAAAAGGGAAACGAAGGGGTGAGTACAACGTACTCAGTGAATAACCAAATATTTTGATTCACCTTTCGTGTAAGAAAACTCATTTTCAAGAAAACCATGAATTTCACAAAACCTTTAGATGCACAAAGCCATTGAATGTATAAATGGGCCATATCACTAGTTAAACTACTACCCGTGGTGCACACGTGATTGACCAAGATCACACAACAAGGCCACAAAGATTCAAATTGCCTAAGACCACATAGCAAAGCTACAAAGATTACCATGTAGCCAAAATGACCAAAACTACATAACAAAGTAATGTTTCACAAAGCACTCCTTCTAGATTTAAAAGATATTTAAGAATTTCATATTTTCTTATTAATCTTGGGAAAATTTTGGATCTGGTATCTTGAAGGCTGTGCGCGGATCTTGTTTTTATTCCCCTTTTTTATTGGATTTTATGATTTATTTTGTTGGAATACTTTTTGTATTGTGATTGCAGGCGGTGGACTACAGGAAGCCAACGATGTTGGGGTAATATTATTCACTATATCATTTCTTCTATTTGAGTAATATTTTTCTCTTGTTTATAAATGCTGTAATTTTTTGATGAGTTACGACTTATGAGAATAGCAGTAAATCTAATTCTTTTGTTTTGATGGCATTTAAATAAGTATAGAAGCATCTTTAAGGTTCTGTTTAAACTATTGGATTCATTACCTAAAACTTATATCTTGCTCTTGAAGCAGATTAAGTTTTAGCTTTAACTTGTTATTGACTACTTCGAAGAAGCTTCAGAGCTCAAAGACAGCTCGGATAATGAATACTGTGCTAAACATGTGGAATCTTTCGAGTAAACAGAAGTGGAGGAAGTTGATTAAGTTTGAAACTTCTCTTTGAGGGTGGCAAATCAATGTGGAGGAAGAGGGATGTCGTTATCCAATTCTTCCCTGATCAGTTGCTACTAATCATAGCAGTCTATACATTTTTTTTCTAATGAAAAGAAGGGAATTAGTCTCGACAAAATGAGTGGAGTTTTGTTGAGATTATAAAATGAATATATGAGCTAGAAGGACATGATTACGGCTGATTCTCTTTGAGTATAAAGTGCTATTAAGGTTTTAATATTATGTAAGTTGAGGGGAAAATGTTATATTAGGGATTATTACAAAAGAGGACAATAGAGATACATTGAAATTAACCTTGAATAATGTTGACAATTATGAGACAAGTAAGTTACAAAGACATGTTTATGGCTGAAATTTTATTACCAAGTGTCCTAGAGACTTTGAAAGATGTTATCATAATTCATTTTCGGATAAACTGACAGTTCAGTTGACTACTAGGAAAGGGCGCAGCATGGAACATGTTTATGTGTATAAGGGACGAAGGAAATTCACATACCACTTGAAGGAAGAAAGAGACTATATTTTAAGGAAAGTTGAATATTGATACATGTAAATGAATTGCTTATAAGGTAAGTTCATGGCAGCTTATGTAAATGGAAATGAGTTGAGTTCTGTTGAGATTATAAAATAAATATATGAGCTAGAAAGACATAATTAGGGCTAATTCTCTGTAAGGCACTATTAAGGTTTTAATATTATGTAAGTTTACCCAAAAAAAAAAAAAAATTGATGCTAGGGATTATTACAAAAGAGGACAATAGAGTTACATTGAAATTAACCTTGAATAATGTTGACAATTATGAGAAAAGTGAGTTATTAAGACATGTTTATGGCTGAAATTTTTATTACCAAGTGTCCTAGAGACTTTGAGACATGTTACCGTAATTTATTTTGTGACAAATTAACAGTTCAAAGTGACTGCTAGGAAAGGGGTAGCATGGGACATGTTTATGTGTATAAGGGACTAAGGGTATTTGGCATACAACTTGAAGGAAGAAAGAAACTATATCTTAAGGAAAGTTGAATATTGATACATGTAAATGAATTGCTTTGAAGGTGAAGAGAATTGGTTTTATCTTTGCCCTCTTTTTTTTTTTTTTTTGGGTGCTTTGCCAGGGATATCTAGAGTTCTATGAGTTCTTATTTAGGCATTTTTCTTTCTTTATCATTTTTATTTTGCTTTGAAATCAACTAAAATCAGTACTTTCTTGTGCAGGCACAAGGGTTGCGGCTTTGCTCTCTCAAAAAAAAAAAAAAGCGCCTTCAAGACAATTAGCCAAGGTACTCTCAATTTCATTTTCCCCTAAATTTGTTGTTCTTGAAAATGCTTTGCCGCAAGTAATTGCTGATTTTTTCCCTTAGATTCTTGAATTTATTTTCTATTTTTACACCCAATCTCACTATTAGAAACTCTCGGCATGGGTTTTATTCTTTTAGATTTTTATTTATGAGATCTTTTGAAGCAGGCATAGTGTTTTGTAAGCAGAGAAAATTGACAACCACATAGATTTCAAAGGCTATATTGACTCTATAGAAAAATTGGTATGATTCTCCTTTTTACATAAAAGACACGAAAAGTAACTTAAATTAGCTATTTGCTTCGTTTTCTTTTGAATTCCTAATCTTGGGCTTTTGTTTTAGTTGACTTTGTTGGGCTTTTGTTTTAGTTCACTTTCTGATAAATCTTGTGAGTTAATTTCTTGGAGATTTATTTGTTTAATCAAAATAATGAGAAACAGAGATTAAAAATAGTGCTTTAGATGTTTTCTAATTCTTAACTGGTTGGAGCAATTATTGAGTTTTCTGCATACTGAAATCTCATTATTATTTACTGCCTTGTGTGTTTAGGGGAGAATTTGTAGTGCTTAGTCAAGGGATTTATTAGCTCAATGTTATTTGAGTTAGCATATATCTATTCTTTTAAATATATCTATTCTCTTTTGATTTGCTAAAATAGGCATAATTCTTCTCTTATCACTTTACAAACTACTTGTTTCATTTTTTAACTTTTCGTGTTTCAATAAAGAGAGTGGCGTCAAAAACATGAAGACCAAAAGCAAGAAAGACAAAATGTGGTGAGCTTGCCTTTATTCTAATTTAGTTATATGTGTTGTTTGACATGAGTATGGTAGAAAACTCTCTCATCTCTTCACAATTACTTTTGTGGAAGTCCAAATTCAAATATTGAAAGAAGCCTAATAAGCATTCATTTGTTTATATGTTGTCTAGGTGCTTCTTGAGCAAAGAGAAAAGCTCGAGTCTAAGAGCTATAAGGTGAACTTCTTTGTTTAAAATGTAACAATCTAATTATTATTTATAAAGTCAATTCTCAATAAAATCTCTTAGAAAATTTTGGAATACAAGTCTCCAGTTTTGGCATGCAAGCTCATATTTATATATTTATGCATAACTTTTTAGGAGCTTTACGGTGGCTAAGCTAGCTGTTTGTATTTGAAATAGGATCGAACTGGGTACATGATGTTGAATTGTCTTAAAATATTATCCATAGTTATGACAAATGTCATCAAGGCAATTTTAGTTTTTCATGATGTCATTTTGTTTGGAGCTTTAGCAAGAGCATTTGAAGGTATGAAATTTTAGTCTTTCAAGTGAAAAATATTTCTGCCGTTATCGCTTTTCAAATAGACAGACTATAAATGGTTTCTTTATTCCTAAAACCATCTCCAATTAATGTTTACATTGCTGCTTCTAACCTAATATTATAGTTATGCTTGAATGTGTCTTAAGAAAGTGTAAAGCTAGCTTAATTGTAGGACATATCATTTTCTTGAATAAAGAAATAATTTTTAATTTTTGAAGTTTCGTGTCTTTTTATTTTTATTAGATATATCATGCATATATTTCAACTAATTATCGTACACCCTGCTTTGATTTTCAGTCTACTGTAATTGCAATCCTCTTGAAACAACGAGGAGTGGGATGCCAGTGAACATCTATCAACTATGTTCGTAAAAATTGCAGTGGACAATTGAATCCTTGAGAAGTTTTCATGTCATCTATTTATAAAATACTACACCTAAGTTTGTATAATATTATTCATTTTGTAATGTTTGCAAATGTAGGAAAACACATTGGTCCAGAGGTTTGCAGTCATGATGCTTTCATAAATTGTCATGGATGTGAAACAGATAATAATTTTTGGTTGATGAATGTAATTACTTTTACAAAAAAACAAAGATGCGATTAGAGCTGATTTACGTGCGACGCACGCACTTACACTAGTGTGTGTGTGTATATATATATATATATGTATCTGTTTATGAGATTAGTTTGACATTTGAACTCGTGTGTAGTCCACATGTTTCTAACAACACTCGTGTCAATACAAACCGTCGGCTTTTAGATTCATAATACAATCTACCGTCTACGTCAAATATCATATTCAAATTATTTATATTCACATTTCAAACTTTATCTTTAACGCATCCAATACAAATATTGAGACTGTGTTGTCTCCATTACAGAGACATATAATTATATTAAAAAAAAAAAGAATAAGAACATACATGTGCATTCAAAAAACCCAAGGTTAAGTATATTTAGGTGGCATCCATAGCAAATCCATTGTTAAAACATCCACAATGGTTCTACTAATTTTAGCAATCCACATAGGCAAGAAAATATAGTTTGAGTGATTGTGCACATTGCTAGTTAATTTTAGCAATTGCTTAATGATCACAATGGAAGTGTTAAATTTAGCAGTTAAGTCCAAAATGGACTTCATTATTGTTAAAAATTATTGATTAAACTTTAGCAAACAAATAAAAAAAAGAATTTTTTATGGATAAAAATACTAACCAAGTGTCAAAATTGCTATTAAAGTGAACAACAATTTCAACATATGCTAAAAAGATTCCTTAACAATAGTACTAACACCTCCATTGTAGCTATATTTTGTGATTGTTAATTGACACATGTCTTTAAAAGTTGATTTAACAACTCCATCATAAATGCTCTTATATATATAAAATATATATCTAAAATAGCTAGCAAAGTAGTGTTCGTATTGACCTGTAGTTTTATTGGTTTTCTATTAAATTTAACACATCATCATATTTTACATCAAGAAAAAATTTCAAAAACCTTCTAAAGATTTTTGTGACAAAACCTCTCATTTCGTGTGGTGTGTATGAATGTATTCCATGTGCATTTCAAATCAATGTCAATTCTTTATTTTGTCAAGAAAGATAGAGTGGATATGTACTAGAACTCATTATTGAATAAAATTATAATGAGAAAATTATAATATAATAAAATAAGTGGTGGAGATTAAATGGAAGTTTGAAATTTATGGTTATAATTAAATAGTTATCAAATTAGTGGTGGATAAAATTATAATGTGGTGGTAGACAGAGAATCAAACAAACTAGTCTCTTCTCATATTTTTCACCTATCTTTTTATTTTATTTATTTATTTATTTTTTAATCTTAAGGCAGATGAGGTTAAGTTTACGGTAAATTAAACGTTGGTGACTAGATTGCTTCATATTTAATTTGGTTGTCTCAATTTGTTAATATTGAAAAGTTAAAAATTTATCGTCCCAAAATTAAAATCTGAACAGGAAGCTGATTGATCTCATCACCCTCCACACCAACATCCCGAGCTCCCCCCGATCATTGCATCTTACTGTGGAAAAAGATCGAATTAGGGTTTCTTCACGGGGGCTTATATAATTTTCTCTTTCCAAATCATTGGATTCGCTTCAGATCTGTAGAAAAATGTACGGATTCGAAGCGCTGACCTTCAACATTCATGGAGGATACCTGGAGGCCATTGTGCGAGGGTATCGATCGGGACTCCTTACTGCCTCGGATTATAACAACCTCTGTCAATGTGAAACCCTCGAGGACATCAAGATGCACCTCTCCGCCACTGCGTATGGCCCCTACCTCCAGAACGGTCAGTCTATTGTACTTCTTGTTTCAATTGTTAGCTCCGAGTTTTTGGTTTTAAAATGTGTTGTGACTCTATTGGGAGACTATATGCATAATGCATTTGAGAGGAGAATGAAAGTGGTGCATTTCGTAGTTACTAGGCTGATCCCTCCTGATTTTGTTGTAATTTGGTAAATAACTGGATTTTCGATCAGACTCATCTTATTTACAGAATTTTAATTGAACAGTGATACACATATCTTAAGTAACGTAGAGCTTATGTACTTAGAGTGGTTATGTCAGTAATCAGGAGCAAGGAGCACGGTTAGAGGATGCTTCAATCCAAATAAAGCTGGATCCCCGTTTGCATGGAAGTGAATGAACCAATGAGATTTGGTTTGAGCGATGAGGCTAGATTTCTTTTATGAATTGAGTGTGTAACACTTTATAATATGTTAATTAAGCGTGAGACTTGCAGTTATAAACTGCTATACAATTAATTTCATTTACAAGATGGCAATCTTTTGATACTTGATTTGTGGAAATTGGAATCCTTTTTTCTGTCTAATTATCTTTGGTTTTCTTAACAAATGCAGAGCCTTCTCCATTGCACACAACGACAATTGTGGAGAAGTGCACCCTTAAATTGGTTGATGAGTACAAGCACATGTTATCCCAAGCCATGGAACCTCTGTCAACCTTCTTAGAGTATATCACGTATGATCACTGTGTTCCTCTTTCTATAAATGTCATATGTATGTAAACACATCGGAAACTTGCATGTATATATAAATTTATATGCCACTCATGTATTTGTATCATGGTGATTGGTGAAATGTATTAGGCGCATAATGAGCATTGGCTCCAATTCTGGGTAGAAGTCTAGAACTGGAATAGGATAATGGAGAGAAGATCTTTGTTTATTTTGCTTCCTATTGCCTGTCTTGTTCTCCTCTCTGTAATCTGTACCTTACATGCCAATAATATATTGTTTTATGAAATATGAAAGCATTATATGCTGTAGTCTTAAAGAGCTTTTTCGTACTGTGAATGTAAAGTTTTTTTCTCTCTTTTTTGCTTCCAGCTAGCTCCCTGTCTGGGACTGATCCAGATGGTACAGAAGGAAATAGATGAAACAAAGATTTTAACTTTATCCCTGCTCTACTGAATTTTATAAACCAATTAAAAAATGCTTGTGAATATAAAATAAAAAGAGAAAGATGGCATTCTAATTTTGTTCAAATTGGCAATTGGCACCAAGTTCTACGAAATTCATTTCCGTTTACATTGCTTTAGCATGAGACGGGGGTAATGTTGGGTTGGGGGTGTGGGAGGACTCTGAAATAGCATGGAACCTTGGCACTAGTGACTTTTTGGTTTCCAAAATTGCTATGATACTCGTATGACATGGTCAACCTGTTTACTGTGTAGATATGGTCACATGATTGACAATGTTGTGTTAATTGTCACGGGAACCTTGCATGAGAGAGATGTTCAGGAATTGTTGGAGAAATGTCATCCTCTGGGAATGTTTGATAGGTAATTTATCTAAACTGAAAATTGTGTTCTAAATGAAGCGACAGAAGCTAAAATATTTCCATTCATTTTACAGCATTGCTACTCTCGCAGTTGCCCAGAATATGAGGGAGCTTTATAGACTGGTGCTTGTTGACACACCTTTGGCTCCGTATTTCTCTGAGTGCATCACTTCAGAGGTGCTGCTTGCGGCTTATAACATTTCTCTTTGCTATATGAAATGTGTTTCATCTGTGTAGCCACTGAGTTACGCCTGCACCGTTTCATGTTTTTATCATCAAAGTTATATTATACTAATTATGGTCTTCTCATCATGAAGCTCAAATGTTATATGAATTTATATATTTCATAATATATGCAATGTGGATTTATTCAGATCATTGTTCTCTGAAGTGAAATATGTGGAAAATGCGGAGAAAGTTTACCACCATGATTTTTTTTTTCATGCTATTGACTCTCAATTACTGTAGCTTGCTAAAGAATGCCTAAATTTGTTATTGAACTTGTAAAAACTCGTATTACTTAATTAATATGGCACCAGAAGATTGTATTATCAGAAGGAAAAAAGGATATTGGAAAATGGGATAAATTCATATTTTTGTAATAAGAACTGTTTGTGCTTATCAGAGAAGACTTAGCACAAAGAAGGTTTGGTATTGGACAGTTCCCCACCTGTCTGCTTTTCCTTAATAAGGGCTCTGTCTGTCTGCTTTCCCCTCATAAGGAAATTCTTGCAGGACTTGGATGACATGAATATTGAAATTATGAGAAATACTCTCTACAAGGCATACCTGGAAGATTTCTACAGATTTTGTCAGGTAAAGATTTATTATCAAATGTTAAAAAGAAATTCCTTTTCTTTTGTCCACAAAGTTTGAACCCTCCAGTCTGGTTGATCCTAATTGAAAGTTTTAAATAGAAACTTGGTGGCGCCACTGCAGAGATTATGTTGGACATCCTAGCTTTTGAAGCTGACAGGAGAGCAGTTAATATCACCATAAACAGGTACGGCAGTCTTTCTTCCATTTTCTTTTTCTTTTCTTTTTTCCTTCCCTTTTTCTTTTTTTAGAGTATATGAGGTAGTACCTTCTATTCTGACTACTTTATATGTCTTTTAATGTAATATTCAGCATTGGCACGGAGCTTACTCGAGATGATCGTAGGAAATTGTACTCTAATTTTGGATTACTGTAAGGGCAGGAGGCACCTGCTTTTTTTATTAAAAGTGTGTGGTATCAGGGAGCTGCTTTTCCACTAACTAACATTGATGTATTTATGGAACAGATATCCTTATGGTCACGAGGAACTTGCTATTTGTGAGGATATAGATCAGGTACCTAATAGTTTTTGTAGACGATATTTCCCTGAGTTCTGATTGTGTTTACTCTCCATTATATGATTCTGACACATCACGGTGGCTTTTTTAAAATGAACAGTGTAAATGGTTGTCAAAACCACATAATTAAGGAAATGTTGCCACCATTGAAATTGTTAAAATTAGCTTTACTTGATTTGAAATTTGCTGGAGACATTCCAGAAAGTGTACTAAGTCATAAGTTGTTAGTGACTGCTTTTGCATACAGTGCCTTCCAATTAGATAAATTATGCCTGCTCTTATTTCTGTTTTTCAACAATTCCAGGTTCGTGCTGCAATGGAAAAGTATCCTCCTTATCAGTCCATATTTGCCAGGTTATCCTATGGCGAGAGTCAAATGCTTGACAAGGCATTTTATGAAGAGGAGGTCAAACGGCTTTGCTTAGCATTTGAGCAGCAGGTTTGTCTGTTTGCATGTACAAGAAAGGGCTTAGGGTTTCAGTGCTCTTTCATGTGCTATTTTTGGTTATCATCTTTACATGATAATATCCTAATCTCATCTCATCAATCCTTAAATCATTCGGCTGCAGTTCCATTATGGTGTGTTTTTCGCATACGTGAGGTTGAGGGAGCAGGAAATCAGGAACTTGATGTGGATATCTGAATGTGTTGCACAGAACCAAAAGTCCCGGGTTCATGATAGCGTGGTTTTCACATTTTAATTTCAAATGTTATCCTATATAAGAATTTCACCCCCCACTTCATGTTCTTCTGTAAATTTTATTTATTGCATTCAGTCACTTGCTTCTGATGAGTTGCAAAAGTACCCCTGCTGGGCTCGCGCAACGCTTTTAAAATCAAAATAAGTTGTGTGATTGGTGAGTTATTTGGAAGGAGAAATCATATGCGGACAACTATTCATTTTAGTTTATTCTTCTCATGTACAATAAGATGTGTCTTGGAGAGTAAACCCACTTATATTTGTTTTGCTTCTATGAGAATAAAGTGTTAGTTCACATGTTATGCCATGCATCGTTCTGATCAAGGATATATACCAGTGTAGATCTTTATGGTCTAAGGTCCTGACTCGAGTAGAAGTTTGACAGTATTCGTAGTCTTGTAATGAGGTTATAGTTATTAAACTCGGATTGACTGTTGAGTCATGCTGGGTCTCGGATTGGCATTGTAATGTCGTGGTCTTCAATTTGACTTACCGTATTCAAGTTGATAGGTTAGCATATACTTTTTTACTTTCGAAAAGTTTACTGTCAGATGTTAATAGTACAGCTGAACCCAAGAGTTGAACGGTCTAGTATAATTCGATTTTGATCGAGAAAAATATATAATTGTTAGTAATTATTGGAAATCAGTTTTGCTCTTTTGCCCTTTTATCCTACCAGCCAACTGATGTGCGCATATAATTATGCGTACATAATAATATTATCATATGGTCCACTAATGAGAGATACAAAAAATTACGTTCTATGTTTATATATTTTAATGTTTATCTCTTCTATATTATTTTATCATTATTTTTGAATTTATATTTATCTCTTTCTCTCTCTCCCCCGTCACTTCTCCTATTTTTTTCATATACTTCTTTTCATGCACAGCTTCAATTAATCACTTCTCTCTATTTCTCTCCTCTATGTTACCGCATGGCCACAACCAAGCATTGGAGATTGTGGCTGGCAGGTCAATGGTTTCATAAGTCTTACCCTTTCTTTTTAATATTTTCACACAAATAAATAAATAAATGCCTTTGCTGCTATTCAAATTATGCTTAAGAAACTTCCCATAATTAATAATAACTAATTCAATGCACCGAGAAAGATAATTGAACTAAACAAAATAAAATATAGTGCAATTTGGCCTCAAAAGTCTACATGTAGTGACAGTTTAACATAGAATAATAATCATCCCAGTTCCCACCGTTAACTAAATGAATATTATATAAAATATTTAGTTATGCAATATCTACCTAGAAAAGTAAGTATTACCACGAGATTGTAAATTTTATGTGTTGGGAGTTGGGACATCAAGGCTAATGGATATACTTTAAAATTAAAAACTAAAACACCGTTTTCTAGTGAAAACAGTCTGTAAGATTTGAAGGTGGGAAAAAGAAGAGTAATTAAGAAAGATCGATAAAAAAAATTATGCAAATTGAAAAACCTCCTTATAATCAATCTCTACATAGATTTTGGGAGAAGAGTGTGGTGTGGTTTATTTACATTTTACAATATCTATAATAATCAATCTATACATAGATTTTGGGAGAAGAGTGTAGTTTATTTACATTTACAATATCTATTAACTATATCACCTTTCGTTGTCATTTTGTATAAAACGATTCACACACTTATGAGACTACATTTATATATTTTTTTAACTAGTTCCACGTGTTTGCTGACATCAAAATAAAGAGTCTTTGAAGTTGTTTGCCAAACAATCGATTAAACAAGAACATGCATAAACACAAGGCTGACACCGTGACAGCAAATAATCCATGGCTTCTTTATGATCGTTTGGGCCTAATTTAATTATAATAATAAGACTGAATGCTATAAAATAAGCCATTATTAGTCCCACGATTCCTTAGATCCCCAGAAAGGCCAAAGATCATAAACAACTTGCGTAGATTAATAAACTAAAAACTGTGGATGAATACATTCTATAATATAAATTTTAATACTCTTGAGTTTCAATATTTTGAACTTTTAGATGATACGGTTCAATACAGTAAACGATTAACAAAAGTTGGAAAATGGGGTCAAGTTTTCGTTTTAATGACCCATGGATTCATTCATATCATATGCCATTTGAAGCTCTTGACTAGTTGGCCATGAATGAAAACTTCAAAATCATTATCAATGTTTGAATGGCGATTTTTAAAATATACATATAATATCCTATAATAATAATTAATAATAAAGCCTGTATACCGTCTGTCAGCAAAGTTGAAGTCTACTTTCTTCCTTATTTTCAATTCCATGTGCTAACTCAAAATCTTAGAAGTCAAATTTTTAAGTCGATATATGTCAACTATGGTGAAAAAACAGGGCCCTAATTTTCAAATAAAAAACTTGAACTGAAACAAGGTTTCTCGAATATAAATATAATGAGAAGGAATAGAGTGGTGAGATGCACTTGTAATATACAAGTTTCTCAAAGGAGGACTAAAGAGCAAGCAATGGAGGGTACCGGAAGAAGTTCCATATCAGGCAGTAATGCTAATGAAGAAAACATCAATAATCAATCAGTTTCCCGTGAAAACAAGTCTTGCAGTGAAGAAGTCATGAAGGTAAAGAAAGAGATACAGAGTCAGTCTAGTCTATGTTTTCTTCTTGAGTTTTCTTGTCGTTTTGTTTCTCAAGTTTTTTCATAACTGTAGGCATCTAGAATGTAGGATTAGAGCACGGCTTGGATGAAATCGAGAAGGATTAAAGAACTTCCGAGAGTCTAGAAATGGTGTTGTGTTTTCTATGGTGACGAGTGTTGTGTTAGGCATCTAGGATGTTATTAAAAAGGGAGAATCTCCATAGATGAATGTAATGGAAATGAAGATGTTATGAATGTATATACGTGAACATGTGAGAGTGATTCTGGTTGTTGATAAATAAGAAAGAGCAATTGATGCTGTAAAATTTGGAAGATGTTTAGCAAATGCCAAAAAGGCATCCCATCTGTAAAGTTGGAAAGGAGCTTAGCAGAATATGCAACAAAATGTACGGGAAAACTATGAAGATGGGGAGATATTTGCATAATCCAACAAGAGTCTACCGTCTTTAAAGGTGACACAACCTTAACAGAACAAGTCAAACTAAGTTATAATCACACAGAAAATAACAAGTGAATCATGATAGTTGCTAAGAATGGAATTGTCTTAGATCTTCGTGGGTAACTAGATTTGAAACCACAAACTTAATTGTTCATGGAAAGCAAACATGTGAGCACAAGATGATATCCTATTTATTGTGAAGCAAGTTATTCATGAATCCAACTTCATAATCATAATGTAGAAGCTTAGATTGTTGTCATTCTATATTGATGGGTTGTGTTTAATTGCACAATTCAAAATATATTTGTTCTTAAGATTTAGGGGTGGATCTGCAGGAAGATGAAGTCGAATCCACTAAAGCGAAAATGACAGGGGTGAGAGAAGAAAATGCAAGACTAACGATGCTGCTGCAACAAATAGAAAAGGATTACGAGACTCTACAGATGCAATTCTTTGATATTCTACAAGAAGAGAAAGCCAAGAAAGAAAACAGTCAAAAGGATCTAAACACTGAAGAAGACACTGAACTTGTATCTCTTCGGCTTGGTACAAGCTCAAGAGACCATTCTACAGAGGAAGAGAACTCTAACAGTAGAGAAGAAAATGGGGAACTTGAACTTGGATCAAACTACAATTTTCTGGGGTCTAAAACAGATTCCATGGAGCTTAAGACACAGCGAAGCGAGGAAGATGAACTTTCCCAGGCCAGCGTGAAGAGAGCTAGAGTTTCTGTCCGAACAAGATGCGAGACCACAACAGTGAGCAACTCGATTTCTCTCTTATTTCAGTGTCGTTTAATTTTCTTTTAATTATTATGTGCATCAGATGAGTAAAATTACTGATTTCCTGCAGATGAATGATGGATGCCAATGGCGGAAGTATGGACAGAAAATTTCCAAGGGGAATCCATGTCCAAGGGCATACTACCGGTGTACAGTTTCCCCCTCATGCCCAGTCAGGAAACAGGTAGCATTACTGCAAGAATGAAATTTGGGAGATTATTTAGGGATATGTGAGTACATTTCATTTCACTAAGAAGACGGGACATTTCAAAAGGAATTCTAAGGAGAATAGCATATAGATACAGAAAATTGGGAGTGTTTAACTTTTTATTTATTTTTCATGTTACTAAATCAGCAAATATCTATTTTCAGGTGCAACGATGTTCAGAAGACACGTCCATCTTGATCACAACCTACGAAGGAACTCATAACCACCCACTTCCAAGTTCTGCAACCGCCATGGCTTCGGCCACCTCAGCAGCAGCTACAATGCTTCTTTCAGGATCCTCGAATTCTCAATCACGGTTGGTATCATCATCAGCCAACATTGAAGCAACTTCCAACCCTGGTGGACTAAATCCCAATCTCTCTGATATTTCCCGAGCACGGGCATTCTACTTGCCCAACTCCGCTTCTACCCCATTTCCTACTATAACTTTAGACCTCACCAATAATTCCCCCGCCACAGCATCAAGTGGTTTCAGCATGTTTTCTTCAAGAGTTCCTTCAACAAATTTGAGCTTTTCATCTTCAGAATCCAACACGCTACCAACAGTTTGGGGAAATAGAGGCCCTAGTTATGGTATATTTCCATACGATAATAACTATGTAAGCTCTACAATGTTTAGAAGACCATCACAAGAACAACACTCTCCATCAAACCAAGCCCCATCACAAAAGGCTCTTACAGAAACCTTAACTAAGGTAATTAAATCAGATCCGAGTCTACAATCTGTAATAACTGCAGCTATTTCATCTATGATGGCTAAAGGCAGTGAAGCACAAGTGAACAAAGACAAAGGCAAAAATATTGGCCACAAGTGGCGTGAGCATACCACCGCGTCAGATTTACTTCAGCTGGCAAAGGCTGTGCATCCAGCTATTAGGGCAAATCAACATCTTTGAATTGGAAAAGTGGAAATGTGTGGATGCAACAATCTCCATTAACCTTTTCTGCTCCACAGAAAACCCGCTCTGCGGTGGAAATTCAAGATCAAACTGATTGATGGGTCTTTATGTCTTCATCCTGGCACGACCAAAAAATTTGATGAGCCATTTTGGTTCTCTTCCTAATGAACACAGTGTACAAATTTTTTTTTCCTCATTGTTTCACAACTTCTTTGATATGAATAAGAAACATTGACAAAGTTATTATTGCACCCAAAAAGAGTATGTAGTGCCCAAGAAACAAAGTTTAGCAACACAATGGCAAGTCACTGATTATCATTTATCTCAAACCTATCCATAGTTCCTGCCCTTGAAAATCAGTATTAAGCAGGTCATTTTGCTGTCAAACCATCATAAAATTATAACCCTCAAAAATAAAAAATTACCTTGCTTCATCTTATGAACCTTGAAGTGTCACTTACAGAAAAGTCCAGGGAAGACATTACACCCCCTGTCAACCATTCCCCAATATCAGAGAACACGAAAAGTATTTGAAGAGGATATTATGGCTCTTGTCCAGAATAAAGACATTATTTTTTAGCCTTCTATTTAAATCTATGACATCTACTGCTCAGGCCCCAGCTAATCAAGAAATGGATGCCCTCTATCATCACTTAATTGCTAAAGAATTGATTTTGAGTTAATAACAAGGTAATGGATACAAGTACTTCCACCCCTATAGCATACTCTTTGCTTCATGAAACCTTCAGCAGCTCGTGAAAAGCCTCTTGGGTTATATCAACAAATCCGACTCTTCATGCGCTTCTTTCCTTCTTTCTGCTTTTCCAACAGCTTCCTTTTGCGAGCAACATCACCACCATAACATTTTGCAAGTACATTTTTCCTCATGGCTGAAATCCTGAAAAACAAGAAGACAGAAAATAAACAGAAACAAATTGAAGAAGCACGTCTAAACACCAACTAAAGCTGGTATGCATGAAGGAATCATCCGAAGATAATAAATAAATAAAGCACACTGGAGAGACTTGCTGTGGACAAGTTAAATAACTTACGTTTCCCTGGCAATAACCTTGGATCCGATAGCAGCCTGTATGGTTATCTCAAACATTTGCCTGTTCAACATTGCGTTACGATATTATCTACAACAAAATCAAAATTGAAATTGAAATGATATTTATTTAATAGACCTGTCTATGAATTTCTTCAGCTTCTCACAAGCTCACGGCCCACACGTTGTGCCTTCAATCTATGAACAATGGTTGCCATTGCATCCACAGGTTGTCCATTTAAGAGGATATCGAGTTTCACCAAATCAGAGGCCTGGTAGCTATTATGAAAACCCATTATTTGGAATCATTATTAATTTATATACTTCAATTCGAGGATAACTCTACGCACTGGTGCAAATATGTGCATATGGGTAAGTCAAAGGAGCAGAGGAGGATCAGCACTTACTCTGCATCCTTGTAATCAAATGATGCATATCCAGAAGTTATGCTCTTTAATTCATTGTAAAAGTCAACAACAATTTCCCTCAAAGGTAACCGATACTTCATGAAAGCCCTTTGACTGCAGAAAAGAAACACAAAGGCAAATTATCCATACATTTGATGACTTCAGATGGAAGCAAAAGAAAATGTGGTGATTAACAATGCAAAAAAAATAATAATAATAATAAAATAAGTTAAAAAAAAAAATTAGGGGTATATCCATAATTAACTTCCTGGACATTTGTGGAGTGAAAAGACAATACTGGTTGGATAATGAACTAACTCAATCCATCTCTATGCGATTCTGGTTTTCTATATCTTTGAATTGGGCAAATATATCTTTCATTGAGAAACTTCCAGCATTTTTTAATCAAATAATATTTCATATATATCAGTGAATTAGCAGATATAAAATCTAACCATGATTTTTCCACCTCTCAGTGTAATAACATCTATCGTTCCCGGAGCAAATAGCAAAAATTTAGAAGTTTCGTGTTTGACTTTCAAGTATTGTTTCTTTCTCTAGCTTCGGAATAGTAATTTCCATAAAATGGCAACTGGAACTTTGTTTTGATCTCAATTTTAACTAGCTTATTATATATCAACTGATGTAAAAGCAAGACCGCTCAATGGAACCCTTTCTGGTTTCCTGAAAAACAACCTTCAGAATTTGAACATATTCGCTATAATCTCATTATTGAGTTGCGTTAAAATCCACAAAATAATATTCATCATCCAAGGAATGATCACCTGTCGATAAATGAGTACTCTAATTGCTCCCCTCGCCTTTCAGAACAAAGAGTTATAATAGAGCCCACATACCTTCAAGTAAAAGTGATGGAACTAAACAAAGTTAGATTTTCACCATGAAGTAGCTGAAGAACAAAATGGTGTCTAATCCATTACGGACCGCATAGAGCTCGAGAGCTTACTCACTAGGAATTATAATTGTCGCTATTACAGTAGGTTCCCAACAAGCTGTTACACGTTGCTTAGGATTCGACGGCAATGTAGCAGGATTGTGAACATGCACTTTGCTATTAAACACAGAGAAAACTATTTTTTGTTAAAGCATATAAGTAGCATTTAAATGGCTAATTTGGGCTAACTAACCATAACATCTTAAGTTTGCCATGAATTTTGTCCCTTAACTTTCAAATCTGGTACTTTTACCCTCAAATATCACATTTTTGTGCAATCTACTCTTTTTCCCCCTCAATTTGAAAATCCAAGCATGAGATACACTTTTTAAAACGGAGGGGGTGTGATGAGCCTTACCTCCCATAAAAAATCTACCTTTTCTAACTTAAAGAGACTATCTTGCTCTCTAATTTTAAGTAAAATAAAGTAATAAGAAATAAATAAGTCATGCTCAATCTTGAATTTCAGTCACAGTTTTTTCTTTTTTCTTTGTTCTTTTTTTCTCACGTATGACTTGACTTTTATAAACATCACACATGATTTTATTGATTTATTTATTTACTAGTATCTTAATTTAATTTGAATTTGACAGAAATATACTCTTTCTAAGTTAGAAAGGGTAGATTGCCCAAAAAGGTGAAATCTGAAGGTGAAAATGCCAGGTTTAACAGTTTAGGGACGAATACCAACCGAAAGGTGAAGGGTAGATAGCTCCACAAGCCATATTTAAATTTAGTCACAATTCGCTCCATACCTTCCATCTGCATACTCAAAAATATATGGCACAGTAGGAACAGTGGAAATCACATGAGCTCCATATTCCTGTTACCCAAAATAGAATGCATGACAGTGAGAAAGGTACCTAATGCTTAAAACTCTTTTGATGATTATAGCAGCATTTATGGATGATTTTTCTATTACTATGGCTTTTATTGTATATTAGTTAAACCGTAACAAAATATGGGCTAGAAGAAGACCTTGCTTGGGATGATTATTTTATTTTTTTATTATTATTATAATATTTATTTTTTTGGGAAAATCATTTTCAATCATACATTATATGGAAAATTATTAAGCAATTTGATAACATTTCTTTGATTTTCAAACTCAGAAACATTTTCCAAAAATTCATTCTCCCCACAAAAACTCTTCCAAAAGAACTCTAATATTCCAGGAGCGCATACTTTCTGAGTGCAGACAAATTTCCAAATGCAACAGGCTAAATCTCTTGCTGAAAAGAGAGTTCAAGTGCGTTAATAAGAGTGAGCAAATTTGGCCACCCATGATTTTATTCCAGATACTGGAAGGTATAATTAAGCGGGTGTTCATAAAGTGTTTTTGTTTAAAAATAGAATTAGGTTTTGTGAGAATGAGTGGTTGAGATTTGTACAGTACAAGTAGGTCATGTCAATTATGCGGATGTGATTAGTTTGATCAGATTTTGTTTTTAAATACAAACCCCTTGTGAATATGGGCTAAGAGATCCTAGCCTTCCAAGCAATTAATTTTCTTGAAGAAAGAATAAGTACATCCAAGTAACTCATAAATAACTTGAAGGGGCCATAACAATATAGTTGCAAACCATAGGCTTTATAATACAACAAATCAATAAATTATGAATTCCCTCATATTCTCTCTTGACATGAGTAAGAGGCAGCAATTTGAACATGTCAAGTAACCAGAGACATGTACTACTTTCATTTCTCTGCAAGTTCTAATGTGGTTGTATTCAGGGAGGACTAGCAAGTAAATTAGCATATGTCATGGGATAAAATTCTACAGAAAGTATTTATAAGAAGTGAGAGAATAATGCCTGTTCAAGCCGCTGATGGAAAACGTCCATGTGGAGTAAGCCTAAGAAACCACATCTGTTGGAATAAAACAGTCAAAACTCAAAATAGCAACAGAGAGGAGAGAAATATACTATATTAAAAAATAAACAATAGCTTCAAAATCCAGACCTGAAACCCAAGCCCAGTGCTGAACTACTCTCTTTGGTAACAGAAACACTTGCATCATTGCAGGTGAGTCTCTCAATGGCATGATTAAGTGCTTCAAAATCAGATCAATCAGCCAGATATAGACCAGAGAATACCATATGTTTTGCCGGCTTGAACCCTTTAACATCGAGAAAGGAATCATATTAAACAAAAAGACAGGTAGATGAGAAGGTCTTGTTACATTCTTTAATAAAAAATATATTATTTCAAATATTCAATGTTGGAAACTTACATAAAAGCATAAAACATATACACTCCTGGTCAGGAAAAATTATAAATTTGAGACACTCAAATAATATACAGAATTCTTTCTTTTATGCTATGAAGATAAAAGTGGAGAGGCGCACATCTGATCTGACATAAGCTCCAAATCAGTAAATAAAGACAAGTTTAGGTCAATCAAATGATAAACAGAATTCTTCCTTTCCCACTATGCGAAAACCTAAAGAACGCGGCACACCTAATCTAATAGAACTGTAGTAACAGGTGACTAGCATTTTCATTTTTAATAACTTAGATTGATCCAGAATGAAGCTGTATGTGACCACCAGCTGGAAAGCCAGAATTATTCATTCAGAGCAGAAGAAGTGAAATACAGGTCTTTAAACTGATTAATATGCCCGAATCATATGGGTGAATTTTTGTTGGCATATTGTGAAAACATGAAAGGGGGTTTGTATTTCCAACATACTGAAACCGCCCCCCCCCCCCCGGGGGGGACTTGGATTTCCAATATACTCTGGCTGAATTAGAAGCTTTATTAGGCAATATGGGATTCAAGTGATATACATTTGGAGGGAGGGTAATCAAGCTGCGATTGGATGGCAAATTTGGGACATTCTATACAAGACTTCAAGTTATATCAATTGAACGAGATGAGAGGAAAGATCCATGCTATTATCAAGACTGAAGCTGCAGGTATCCCCTACATCAGGCAGGTTAAATGTTTGGAATAGTTTTATAGGTTTAGCATGTCCTTGTTTTGTCTTTTAAGGCAGTAGTACTCCTTATTTTTAGTCTTGTTAATATTGCTCTTAGACTCGTTTGTTCAATGAGCTTAGTACTCATTTTTAGTCTTGTTAATATTGCTCTTAGACTCATTTGTTCAGTGAGCTTAATAGGATTTATATGTATCGGTCTTTTTAGGGAGGTTTTGGTAGTCGAACTCCCTTGTATCCTCTTTTTGGTATTATTAAAAGGGTAGGGTTATTCCAACACCACCACCCCCCCCCCAAAAAAAATTAATAATAATAAAAATAAAAACAAATAAATTGCATGTATTGGTGCGCAACAGAGTAACAGTTACTGGGACTATAAAGTCTGTGTGCACGTTAAAGTTGGTACCTTTATATGCCACTTGGCTGGAACTAAGACGAATTTTTCTATAGAGAAGTTACCTCTCCCCTTATAGAGAAGCAACTGCCACGTGCCTGCACGTGATTGGAGGGTTGGGAAATTGAGATCACCGGAACTAAGACGGGATGTTACTTTTTCTCCCAAAATTTAGCCTTTTGGGGATAAATTTCTTTTTTTTATTCTTTTTTTCTTTTAATTTGTTTAGCAAAGAAAATTGTAGTACTTCACACCAATATATAAATGCTACATCTAAATTACGATTTATAAGAACAGTTGGGAAAGATTTGGCATTCATCCCATCTATGTGATAGATAATATTCTCTGTTCTCTATATACTAATTTGTAAATAATTATATGTAAGTAGAATTTTCTGGTTTCTAATTAGTAATTGCACAATTTGCTAGCGAGATGCCCTACAAAAGACAACATTGCATTGCATATATTAAAATTGGACCTGGGGGAAAAAGAGAAGGCACATGTAAATTATAACGGATAAATAAAAAATGACTCATCCAAGACAGAGCATCAAACTTTTTGACTTGAAAATGTCAACCATATTAATATATACTTGTGAACAAGTTCACAAGTGAGACTTTGACCGGCCTTTGGTTGAATAAAGTCCCATATGACACCCCTAAACATTCTATGGCAATGGCAACCCGTGGGTTCGGGTCAGGAACGTCTTCCTCCTATCTTGTCCTGTAGTGGAAGCTAAATGAATGTACAAATATCCTAAAGATTTTGTTTCGACAATGTTATCCGTTGCTACATCTAACGTTCCTTTTCATACAACAGTAATGTTGAAGAACATGACAATGACACGTGTACAAAACCTCCGAGAGGTTCTTGAACATTTCTATTTCACACAATACAATCTCTTTGTAATAGGGCGGTACGTTACGTGTTGCAACTTCACAAAAACAACTCGATATGGGTTCGAGAGGTGAGGATTGATGCTCGGAGAGTGGTTCAAGGGCTGTGTGAGCCGGAAATCAATGGCAATCTAGTTCCTGTATTTCACCATATTCTCGAATATCTTGTTGATAGGAAGTGTGGTTTATGAAAAAATATCCCTCGTGAACAGAATAGCATGGCTCATGCACTTGCATCCTTGCGCTTTAGCTAGGCCAGGAACTCATTTGTGGACGGATTGTATTCCTATTTTTTCTAACCCCATTTTTGGGGTCAATAATTGAAAGAATAACATGTTTTCTCCAAAAAATAAAAAATAAAAAATAATAAAAAAATAATTCTCTTTGTAATATAAAAAAATGTTTTTGATAAATACTAAGTTTTTTAGTGTCTATATAAAGAAATTTTTAAATGAAAATTATTTATATAAACAAAATTTTCCTAATAATAGAAGATTAAAGATAACTAAAATGAAAGAAATATTAAAAGGGAAAAAAAACTTGAGGACTTAAGCCATTTTTTTTTAGATCGGAAGAAAACACTTGAGGACTTAAGTTTAGTAATAAACAAAGATTAGTATATTAATAATTTCGTAAACACACATTGCCTTTTACAAAAGTTTCAAAAGTGAACCCAGTCCATAAATCATGGCGGTCCTTGCTAATTTTTCATTTTAGATTATTTTTAACGAATAGTTCTAAAAAATTTTAAGATCTTACTTTAAGCATATGCGAACCTTAATATGAGAAGGCACATAGTTAGATGCACACGTAGATCCAAACCTAAATGCGGTTTTTAGAACATGACTTTCATGCTTAAGTAGAGATGAAAATTTTCTGATACCCTTCACGGGACCTATATCCAGTGAGAGCTACGTAGAATCCTATAAGTATAATGGCGGAATGAGTTAAAAAAAAAAAATTGCGAGCGAGAGAGAGACCACGTAGAAGTTTTTAAATGTACAAATGACTGACCTAAAACATAGAAATGTATTTTTTACTACTTGAATCCTACAAGTAGAGAGTATTAATTGTTTCACCAAATGTCTAAAAACAATTTCCTACTACCCACAGAAACACTTTTTCCCTCTATTTTAGGGAAAGTTTGTTTGTGCATATATTTTGTACAAAACGTTTCACTTATATAATGTATGATACAATTATAAAGGTTGAATTTTAGTACTACCTCCCTCCCAATTATTTGGTCCCATTTTCTTTTTTGAGATGTCTCAAAGCTATATTTCCATTTCTACATTAAGAAGTCTAATTTGCATTACTTTACAAATCCATCACTATTTAATACTTTGATTATATCTATCAATTTTAAATTCTACTAATTAAATATGGACAAATTAAGAACATGAATAATAAAGTTTGCCTTTCCAACACATTTCTTAATCTTTGTGAAAAATAAATGAGACCAAATAATGAAGATGGATGTAGTACTATTTGTAAGGGTGTCTTTACAAAATCTTTTACAAAATGGGTAAATTTACAATTTTACTTTGAAATTAATTTTTATCCAATTACACAATACACATAAAAAAAAATGGTAAAAACATGTTATTTTGTAAAAGATTTTACAAAGACTTCCCTATAAATGACATTTCCCAATGTGATGAAAAAAATAGATTCCCAGCCATGTCACATGTTGGCTGATTTCTATCGTATGGAGCCTAATCTAGCTAATTAGAAAGACTGATTAAGTTAATTTGTATTAAGTTTTTGTAAAGGTATTTGTATAAATAGCAAAACTCTCAAAATTTTATATTTGTTTATCAGTGAGATAGGTTGTACGGCGGTGTGAACAGACGACGGATCAATTTCTGAGAAGTTTGTTATACCAACTGAATTTATTCCCAACGATCCAGAATTAACTCCGTTGAACGCCGCCGGACCGATGATAGAACGCGCAGTTGACTTGCCTTATCCACTTGAACGGGTGAAATTTTGCTGGATCACGTTGATCATATTACATTTTATTTAATTTAATTAAATAATAATAATAATAATAAAAGTCAAATAAAACTGCCTCCTATACTTGTGGCTAATTGAGTCATATTGGACTTTGTGTATGGAGTCTGATTGTCAATTGAAAAACCCTGTATTGGTGAGTAGTAATTGTTAGGTCCATAAAACATGCATTTACATTAATAGTGGGTATGAGTTAGAATATGACTACTACTTTTCTCCTTACATTACTTATAATTATTTTACTTGCAAATTACTATTTATAGAATTCTTTACAAAAGAATAGGCGATGACGTCGCGCGTGTTAGGCCATTCATCACATTGTATATGTGAGATAAAATAGTATAATTTCTATACACTAGTCTGTAAACAATTAAATATAAAACTTCTATTGCATAGTAGCATCCTAATTAACTCCCAAAACTTTGATCAAGAGTTCGATCATCCTCTCCAGTAATCTCTTTGTAATAACATTAAAAAAAATGACATTCCTATAAAAAGAAAAAACCACATGCAAAAATAAGGATAAAAGAGCATGATGAATCATCCAAGATAGACCATCAAACTTTTTGACTTCAAAATGTCAACTATATAATAATCTAAATAAACCTGAACACAAGTGATCATAAAGAAGACTTTGACTGGCCTTTGATTGAATAAAAGTCCTATATTAACAGAGTGCACACCCCTAAACGTTTAACATTAATATAATCTCCACGACAATGGCTTCTCAAAATGTCCAAACTCTCCCAGAAGATTGTGTTTCTACTATCTTATCCCTCACCAC